>VZTA01017460.1:219748-300827 GCA_013398855.1 Mohoua ochrocephala
CGCTGGGGGGACCGAGGGGTGTGGGGTGATGGGCGGGTGTGCCCGCGGTGTCCCCACAGCCCCATACAGACAACGCGGTGTCCTCACAGCCCCACACAGGCGCTGCTGTGTCCGTGGTGCACCCACAGAAACCACTGTCCCTCCAAACCTCCGCAACCACACACAGTCCCTGCTGTGCCCCCGATGCCCCCACAGCCCCACACAGACATTATTGTGTCCCCACAGCAGCCTGAGCTACACGAATCCCCGGAGACCTGTGGCTCACAGCATTCGTTTTCCACCAAGCAGATCTTCTCGCACCTCAGTGCAGCTAAAAGTCTGAATCAAAAAGTGATACTGCTGATAGATATTTCACCCGAGTCACTAATTATTACACGTGTAATGATACCGTGATGTTCTGCTTTGAGGATTACCTGGGGCAAGCTGAGGACTTCAGAAGCTGCTCTGAGGGATGAATCAATGAAGACATCATGCGTGCTCAATTGTTTGATTTTTGGTGATTTTCAGATCTGATTGAGACTTCATTTTATCTGTATGTGTGTATTTGTGGTCGGTGGGTGTTTTCAAGGTTTGTTTTTTTCTACTCAATTAGCAGCGCTTCTTTTCTAGATGTCAAAATACCTGTCACCTGTTAATTCATGTTAATAAGTATTTAGGGAGAATAGATAAACATCGGCTCATGATGATGGGGCTGTGAGAATAGCTTGCGGGAGAGGAGACAGGCACTGCTTCTCATGATGTGCTCCAGCATTTTCACAACAGCTGGGCTTTCTGAGCTTCTTTCCTACTTCTAATTAAGAGCTCGGTGTAGCCGATGAGTCTGGAAAAACTTCTGGGTCCTACATTTCCAAAAGCCATGAGAAGTGGCTGAAAAATTGGCTTAGAGAGCGAAAAACGGCTTTCTCCGTTTCCATCAGCCTTATCTGCTAGAGCTGTGGCATTCTGCACATCACCTTGCCATGGTGTGTGTCCTGCAAGCAATGTGGGAAGACCTGGGGATGACAGGGATGACTCTTCTCTGTGGGGAAGAGCAAAATAGTAAAGTTCCCATAAACAAAGTTTTCCGTGCACTTCCCACTGAAAGGAGCTGGTCCAAGCTGAAGTTAGGAAAAGATTTTTCAGCCCCTCTCAGCCTTTCTCAGTATCTTTTCACTTCATGCCTCCCTATTTATTGTCTTCCCAGACAAACAACTAGAAATACCGTGATGTCATTTCTGTGACTCCAATAACCCTGCTTGCCCGAGGTGTGTAGTTGTGCTGCCAGTCCCTTGCTATGGGGACAGATCCTACGGCACCTGTTAGTGCCATTTGGCCCTTAGCATGGCTAGTGCAAGGATAACTACCACAAGGGTGATGGGATATCTCAAAAGTCTCTTCCTCAGCAAAGTTCTCTTATTTTTTTAGTTGTCTTTTAGTTTTGCATTTCTTTCTTTTGATTGATGCCGTTTTTATGTTATCCATCAGAAAAAAACCCTTGTCCTGGGTCCAGTTGTGCCAACTGTGAATGCAGAAAAAAATTGAATAAATTTCATCAGTGCCTATAATGATTTTATCTATAGGTGATCACACAACAGAGGAGAAAACAGAAGTCTTTGGGACTTTCAAGAAAGAAATGTCATTTATTGTATAGGAGAATGGAAAAAAATCTGTGACGTGAGGCTGCAGGTGCTCTCCCTCGTAGTTGAGGAGGCAGATGTTCGGAAGCTGCAGCTCTCTGTCTTCCCTCTCCCGGACAACACAGCAACAAAGCTCTCTCAGATGATCAGAGGAAAATTGGACCATTTTTTATGAAAGGTTCTCTTCCTGTGGTGATTGCTCTGATTGTTGAGGTAACTCTGCAGAGGTGGATTCACGAGAGGAAAGCAGCTGGGGATGACAGAAATAACTTTTGCTGATAGGAACATCACAGACATTGAGTATCTAACTATAAAGACAGATTGACTTTTCTGACAGATTGTCAGAAAAGATTCCTTAAATTAATTGATGCAAAATAGATATATATACAACCACAAAAAAAACACGCATGTTCTTTTTTTAAGAGCCTTCAGAGTTAAATTTATCCTTTAGTGGGTGAGATTTGGCTCACTAGAGAACTTTGAACTTGATTATGTTTTGAAAGGCCTGACTGAATATCTGGGTGTGGTTCATCTGGGAGTTTTGCTGGTCCGGAGAAGCAGGGACACATCACTGTCAATGTGATCGACATTTTATTTCCTTAATTCACACAGCCGTGTTTTCGCAGTGGCTGTGTCTGAATGTACAGTTACAACATTCATGCTTTTTACTGAGTAAAGGAAAGAATCAGGTCAAAAATTCTCAGGCCTCTTGCTTTCTGTTTCCAAATGCCATACTTGTCCAGAGAGATGTATGCAGCTTCCTCTAAAACATCTCTCACTTACAGTTTTTTGCATCTTATTGCAAGGCAGTCTGTCTGGCATCATGCAGGAAGGGAAGCAGTAGGGTGATCATGAAAATTATGTGTGCCTAACTTCCAGTCATATTATTTCACGGTGGATACTTGTGTAATTACCCATCACAAGTGGGTAAATGTAGATAAATAAGAGCATTAGCTAGGTAATTTTTTATGTTATATTGGTTTTTATTGCTGTTTTCTCAGGATGCTAAAACAAAGGCTCTTTGGGTTAAAAGGATGGCTAATGTTGGGTAATTCGTTTTCAAGATGAAACACAGCTGCAAAACCCGTGGTCCTTTCTAGCTTATCACTTTGGAGCAGATTCCAGGGGGTTTTAAAAATCTGCCCCTACATATTTGTTCCCAGCATCATGAGTTAATTGCGTCTGCTGAAACACTTTCCAGAATAATTACTGAATGAGATACAAAGTACTCACATTACCAGCTCTCTTGCAAGTTCCAGTAAGAGGCAATACTCACCATGTGGGAATACTCCACCTCTGTGCCCGTGCCTGTTTACAAACAAGGGGCAGCAAATACACACACACTCATCCCTGCCGAGGGCGAAACGCTTCCCACCTCTCGTGGCTGAAGGCATTGCTGCTGCTGTAAGATTCCAGATGGCCTCAGGTATCAAAAATAGAGTTGGATGAAGCATAGTAAAAGTATTTTGCAAAATGTTTCAAATTCATTTCCATTTTATACAGTGTCAGAGGGAAGAACCTGCTAATATTAGAAAAAATCACTATTGTAGCATTTGTATCTCTCTCCAGTTATTCCCATTAGACAGGGGAAATCAGTGTAGGTAAGGATTTGTGGAAATTACTGTAAAGAAAAGCAGAGATGAAGCAGAGGCCCTGGCTTTGGGAAGAGGGTTCCTGTGTACGTGGCACTGGATGCTGTGGCACTGCCTGTGCAAGCAGGCGGGCAGGACCCAAGGCTTGGGAGAAACCCTCGGAAAGAGTGAACTCCACTTAAAGCAGCCATTTGGGAGAGCTTAACAGAATATCTCCCTCAGGGAGGCTCACATTTGCATGAAAACCAAACAAACCCACGCTCTTTTTATTAATCCTGGTTAAAGGCCTAAGCCAGAATATTTATGAAAGCTGGAAGCAATTAGCACCTTTGTAAAATCTATATGAAATGATGGCAGGGAGTGGCAGGGACTGTCTAGAAGAGGAAAGAGAGAATAAGCCTCATCTCTTGTGCTGTTTAGCCTCCCCTGAGATGCCTTGTGGCCATGGAATATGATAGAATCATAGAATCGTTAGGGCTCAAAGGACCAACCATTAACCCAACACTGCCATGTTCACCACTGAATCATGTCCCCAGGGGCTACATCCACACTTTTTGAACACTTCCAGGGATAGTGATTCCACCACTTCCTTGGGCAGCCTGCTCAAATGCCTGACCACGCTTTCAGTGAAGAAATTTTTCCGTAATAGCCACTCTAAACCTGCCCTGACAGAACATGAGGTCATTTGCAAATCACTTGCACTGAACATGAGATTTGGACGCAAAGTGAGAGCACAGACTCTGCTGCTGGGGCACTCATTGCTTCTCCCTGCTGGTCACCCACTAGCCCCTATCCCTATTCCAGCTCGCATGGTGCTGTTTTAATGAGCCTGAGATGATTTGCCTTATATATGCAGCATGCTGGGTATGGATCAGAAAACACCTCTGGAAGGGTGTGCAGAGACCCCAGCTAGGATTCACCCTCACTTTTGAGACTGACTGCAGAGCAGCTCCTGATTTTTGACAGTGCTGCCCAGTGCCAGCCCCCCAGGAATCACACAGTGCCTGCTGGCTGCTACTCTTGGTGTTTATAAGAGTCCAGCATATGAGATCAGTTGTTCTTCTGGCTGTTACCTACTGCAAATTCGGCCCTTTGGCAATGTGCCTTCAAAACATGAAATAAGTTTTTGCTCGGCCGTACCTCTTGCTTTAGAAAAGCGATTTTGCAATACAGTTCTGAGTTTTGTACAATAACAGGTGAAAATGGAAGGAAAAAAAGAAGAAAAGTAGGTGGCAAAGACTCTACTTAAAAATATCTTACAGCTCATAAAGATAAGAAATTTCAGCAGTAACTGAAAGAGGAAGCAGAGGAGCTGCTGAGGGCCAGCCTGTCTTAGGCTGTGCAACAGGTAGGGCCAAGTAAATGGTACCTTCTCCTGAGGACTTGCTGCCATGTCCTTGGTCACATGCTCTGAGGGGCTGGGCAGTTTGCACCTTGCAACAGGGCAGTTTGAGGAACTGGATAATGGGAGTGTGTGAGTGGGCAGGTTCGGCCGGCACGTCCTTTGATTCAGGCATGAATAGAGTCTGGCTACAGAGTGCCACTGGAAAACACTGCCTATTGGTAATAACACTCATTTACAGAGGGGAAATAGGAATCCTGGTGTGCCCTAGGCTCCATTTGTTTCACTGTTTCCTAAAATAGCACAGAAAACAATCCTTGTTTCTTGGTAACAGCATTATATAGATTTCTGTGTCTCCCAAACAGAGTGGCTGAAGCTGGTGCTCTTTTCACCTGTTCACGCACGCTCAGCTAATATTTACATTGGGATCCTGGCGGCACCAGGGCTGTAGCTGCTGGCCTTTCTTTAACCCTTGACATCAGGGAAGTGTGGGATGGGGAAGGGAGGCACCGCAGGACACCCAGCCGCTGCAGCTGTGGATGGTGCAAGAGGTGGGGTGCCACTGCTGCAGTTCAGCATTTCTCAGTGCTCAGCCTGCTCCTTGCCCTGCATACAGAGCATTTACAGCACAGGGCTCCCTGAAATATCAAGAACAAGCAAGTTTCCTTTCTTCAGCAAACTGCCACCTGAAAGGGAAACTTCCAGCCAGCTGAGGGTCAGTCTCTCACAGTGGGACTGGTTGTCTGTGTCCTGTGCAGTGGTCGCTGCCCACTGGGGACTGGCAGGGCATTAGAGAGATGGAGTTCCCCTCTCTACCTGCACCACTGGGAAACTGTGGTTTGCGATAAGATCACCTCCTAATCTATTCTTGATAGTGTGTTTGAAGGTGCTTTGGAAAGGCTTTTCAGTCCCTGGAAAAAGTCTGTTGAGCCATCATTTTCTCTCTCTTCTCCCTCCTTTGTGGGTGCCAGTTTCTGCTCTCCAGACCTGATTAGCATCTGCAGGAAAATGAGAGCTCCCACAGCATCCAGGTTTTGGAGTCAGAAATATCCCTGTGTGCTGAGGTAGGAGTATTTATTCCACCCTGTAACTGGATTTAGAGACACCACAGCTGCAGATGTGTGGGGGGTGCTGTTGGCTGGGTTTGAAGCAGCCCTGGCCTCCACAGGCAATGTTGCTGCCTCTCAACCCTCCTTCCTCGGGAAGGAGACAGCCGGCACATTGGCTTTGGTGCCTCCTGTGCCTGGATGCTCATGATGATCCACCTGATGTGTTTCTTCCAGGCACCTATTACTGCTCAGAGGCACTGCAAGAGCAAATACTGCAGGGAGAGAAGAGGGGATGTACTAAAGAGGCATGTCAGGGCAGGGACAGAGAGGGAGAGGTTGAATCACCTTCTTTGATAACATGAAGCAGGAGATGGGGAAATTTAATCGAGATAGGAAACATACTACATGCCCTGTGCCTCCTGCTCTCCTCCCCAGGCTTGGGCAGATCCTCCTTGCCATCAAGGATGCACTTAGTCCTGACACCGGTTGTGGTCTTTTCAGCCTCTTCCTAGGGTTTATTATACCAGGTGTGAAAGTAAATAACAACAAATTAACCTGACCCAGCAGGCCCTGAAAGAGACCAGACTTGCTCGATATCTGCAGCTACTCAGCAAAATCCACGAGTGAGCTGTTTATCTCCACTTTCTGGCCACACTGGCAGCATCACGTCTGTGTCAGGTTCAGCACCGAAATCCTTTTCCAAACCCTATTGAGAGGACTGTAGCAATATTTTGCTGCTCAGTCAGCACTGGCTCCCAGCTTTTGAGGCGTCTATAATTAAAAATGACTGAGGCTTATTGCAGATAGGAGGACTATGGGCAATTTATCAAATTCACCCTATTCTGCTCACTCAGAGCCTGGAAATAATTGCAGCTGATCTATTCCAGCACGTACAGAGCTCCTACAAAACCTGGGCTGGATTGCTGCTGCCAGTCAGCGCCTGATTGCCATCCTTGGGGTCACTGCAAGTCAAGGTGCATCTATTTACTTATTTTTAAGTTTTTTGTGGTAGTTTTTCAACCAGTCCCCATGTTTCAGGAAAGTACCCAGAGAATGGAGCAATTGATTTGTAGCAATTATACTCTAGCTGTGTGATTGCTTCTCTGAATGTACTCCCACTGCTAAGGAAATAACTCCGAATTTCTACTAGGCTTTTAAGTATCTTTGTTCTGGAAGAGCTGATTTTCCTGCTCTTCAACACATCACTAAAAACTTCCAGCTAGTGCTTTTTTCTTGGTAATTATGAACCCTTGCGTTTCCCTTCACATGAGCCACTTCCAGAGGTTTACAGAAGTGACTAGATGGGCTTCCTCTGGGGCCATGAATCTCTCTTTTTATTAAACAGCCCAATCATCACAAATGCCTCAGAGTCACCATTTCAAAATAAATGCGTTATCACTACTGCAGAATCTATGTGAATTAATATGTAATATCAGTAAGTAGGACGCTTGAGCAGTATTTTAGGCACAGAATAAATATTTAATGATTTCTGTTCCAAATTTAGTGTGAAAGGGATTTAAATGCACAGCGTGCTCCCTGCTTACATATCAACCATTTGACACAAATACCAGCCGGCTGTTCATTGCTTCCTGCTGATGCTGCTCGGGTGTGGCCAAGTGTCCTCACCGGTGGCACAGCTGTGGCTCACAATACTTTGAAATTCCTCTGCTATTGATTCAGCAAAGGACTGGCTCAGACTTGGTAAGCTGACTTGATGCTGTTCCTAAGGACTTTACTGCTGCCATCCAGATAGGATGAAATAACATCCAGCCCATTGCGTGTCCCATCCAGAAAACTGGCCACGGCTGGCAGGAGCAAATGAGTTTGCAGAGGTAGGGGATTGGGGAATTTACTCAAACTGGAAACCCACAGACCTGGGAAGGGGCTGTTTCTCCTATGATTAATTTGGAAATGATGGTGATCATCTTGACACTCGAAGACCCATTGGGAAGAGAACGCTTGTGTCCTCTCCTGAGATGTTCAGGAATTTCTGGATTTGGTTGACTTTTCTCTAAGAAATTTCTCTGGCGACTCCAAAGGATCATTTTTTAATTACTCACACAAACAATACCACTGTCAGGCCCCCTGGGAAATTCTTGATGGGTTCTCCTGGTAAAGTTTTAGGCTCCCACAAATTCAGAGAGGTTGAAAGCTGCTTTTAACCAATCCATTGCCAATTTTGGGGGAAAAAAAAGAAAAAAATCCTCAATGTCATCTGGATGCAACAAATAAAAATAAAGAAACTGAATTTCATGCATTTTGCTTGGAATCCCCTGCTATTGCAATGTCTCAGCTACACAAACATCGTTACAGATTAGTTAGAAGCACAGCACCAGAGCACTACAATGTAAACCTGAAGAGGCCTGTACTTGTGGTTTCCATCGTGGGGGCTGCTGCACTCAGGAGAGCTGGGGTGACTTCGGAAAGTCAGTGAAGAGCAATGCTTGACTTTTTCCTCTTCTTTTGCCATAAACAGCCAGCTTGGATAAGGGGCTGACTCTGGAGTCTGACCGATGCCCCAAGCACAGCTCCGCTGCCAACTTCACCCTTCCCACTATGGGTTCTGCCTTCTCAGACAAAGACAAACCACATATCTCTGTCTTATAAAATCCCCCTTTGCAACCACCTGCCCTGATTTGGGATATTTTCACCCAAATGAGACACAGCTGGCCCAGTCTCTTGGAGAAATACAGCCCTGGTAAACTTACAGGCTGATAAAGCTCCCGAAGTTTGCGCAGAGAAAGTGATTTTCCTCAGCAGAGAGAGGTCTGGGGCTGTGCTCACACTGCACATTTTACAAGCTGGTAAAGCATATGCTGGTTGAATTTGTCCCTTAAAAGCATATTAATGCCTCTTTACACCTGCTCTAATAGTTTAATTCCACTTTGATTCTCTGCTGATGGGAAAGGTGCTGAGTTGCACAGATGTCAGCCTTCTAAGTAAATTTGACATCTCTGTACATGATATCACACAGCAGCAGCAACAGAAGAGGAAGGTTTGATGTAGGTTTTAAAAGCGTCGTTTTGGATCCCTTCCAAGCATCTGTGCAGCATTTGCATTTCCCATTACTCCCCAAGTATTTTTGTGGCTAGCAGTATCTTAGATGCAAAATTTTCTCCTTCTCTAAGAAACTTGATCCTGGAGTGATAGCAAGCATTGTATAAATACATACACGTGAACAGATTCATATCTCCACATGAAAGTGGTGGTTAAGTGGATAATAATGAGAGTAAAATTGCTGCAGAACTGCCTCAGTGCCTATTACTGAAAAATATTATGTTCTTTGTAATGATCCTGGGACACTATTACTTTTAAATAAATTATAAAAATGGTCAGATCACTTATTAAAAATATTTCTCCTGTATCATGGTTTCTGTGATTCACAGGAACGTCTTACTGCCTTGGTCCTGAGCAGTGCTCTGAAATGAACATCGTTTGCCAAGAAATTGCACAGAACAGAAAAGATCCTGTTGAACAGCAAATCAACCTGCAACAGGTAGTCAGTGTCAGAGGATGTAATTTTTTAGATTGCAAACTTGCCGAGCTTCTTCCATCACCACCTTCAGCCAGAGCATGGCTTGTCCTACAGAAAATCTCTATTTCAGCAGGTGGTTTGCAGCAGCTGGTCTGTGATATTGGCAAAGCCCTGGTATGGAACTGGAGCTGCTCTGTTCTCCCAGGTCTAATGCACGTCTCCCCGTCTGGCATTGCCTTGAGGGCTGCATGTGCTCTGGGTACAAGGGCATCCCATCTTACAGCCACACAGAAGCTGAGTTTCCAAGACACCCACCAGTTCCCCGTCAGCCTTGGTGGGAGCTTCTCTGCCTAGACCCTCTTTGTCCTGTGTGTATCAATCAATCAATCAATCAATCACCTTTAGGACAAGGCCTGAACTTGCAGTTTCGCAGACCCAGGCTTTATTTCTCTGACAGGATTGTGTAATCAAAACAGAGCTTTCTTCTAAACAGCAAATCTTGAAGTGCAGGGCTGAAACTGTTTGAACTCTTGTTGCTCTATTGGCCTTGCTGGTGTAATTTCAGGCAAGCTGATTTACTGCAAGACATTTTACTGTCTGTAGAGCAGAGGGACCAAGTGGGGTTTTTTTGGTTCAAAGGAAACAGCTCCAGTCAGCCCCATGCCACTATGGTGAGATGGCAGGATAAGGATGAACAAGGTAATGTGGTCCTTAGATAGGCTGCGACAGAGGTGGAGAGGCTGCATGGGGCAACCTGACTCTGTCGGAGACAGCAGGACTGAATCTACTGGGGAGTTCAAGTCCTTCAGAGCCCCTCAGGTGACTTCCCACCAGGCTCTAGAGGGACCTGATGGGGACCTGATAGAGGTTTGTGGCCTTGGGAATTGTGCTGTACACACGCCATGCTGTCCATGCTTGGTGCTGTCTGTGCACCATGCTGAACATGCACCAGGATTGGTGTATACCATGGTGTATGCGCATTGTGCTGGCTGCACTTTGTGTACGTGCACACTGTTGTATGTAAACTGAGATATACATGCCCAGTGCTGCATGTTCGTGTCATACACCCCCCATGTTGTACGTGTGCTATGCTGGCCATGCACTGTGCTGCCCGTGCCGTGTCTGCTGCATGTGTGGCAGCCTCTGCTTGGTGCCCAGGCATCGTGTGGAGGGCCAGCAAACCTCTGTGAATACTTGTGGAATCATGGCTGGCAAAAACGCCATGTGAAAACCATGAGCAACAGCGCATGCTGAGGAGGTCCAGCCACAGGACAGTTAGAACCACTGCTGAGGGCAGGTTGGTGTTCTACAATGACGTGGAGATGGAGTTAACTATGAAGCCAAATAACCCTAGTCGTTTTTGCAATGGGAATGAAAGAGACAATTCACTCCCTGGACTCATCCAAATTTCCAAACACATCTTCAGATGGGAAGACAGCCAAAATATTCCCCTCAGGGAGGCAAGCAGTGGCAGAGGAGAGAAGCAAAGTGACACTGCTCACTAGATTTCAAACAGCTGGAAAAAGGCTAATATCAGTTAAACCGTGTAGCTTGAAGCACAGTGGGAGGTAAAGAACTCTTCACTGGGAATAACTATAACTACAAAAACCTGCCTGCTGATGCTGCAGTCATCACAGGAACCAGCAGTTGTATCACCCAGGCAAGCTGTTCCTGAGCAGCCTTTGTGCTGTGCCTTTTCCTTGGAGGATCCCACTGCCATTCCATGTGGTCCTGTCAGTGCACAAAGGTGTCTGCCACAGACGGTAAGGACAAACCCCAGACCCTGCTCCACCATTATGCAGAGGCTTAAACATGCTCCTGTGTCTTCAGAAATCCAGGGGCAGGGATGCCTTCCTGCAGAGAGGAAGGAAGATGCCCAGCCTGCTCTGCCCTCCAGTAACACTACCCAAGCTAAAATCAAAGGACACAATCAAGTGATTTTTTTGCCCACAAGTGATGAGAATGGATTTTTGAGGCTGACTGCAGCCTCCAAAACTGAATCTCACCCAATTCTTGATTGAACATGCCTGCACTTCAGCAGTGCCTTAGTTCAGGATCCCCAGTCCTTTTGAAAAACTGCAGAGTGGGGGAAGCTGACACCGTTTGCTGAATATTGTCTTTATTAAACATTTTGTGCTGTCTTTTTAGCTTTCAGCTCCCATTTCATTGTGCCATTTTCTGCTAGATGACAGCATCATATACTTCCCCTGCATTGACTTGTTCAGAGTCTACTCAAACCACTTCTTAAAGAGGCAATAAATTATATCGAATTATATGCTAAGCTCAGAGTTGTTCATCAAATTCTTGCCTAATTTCCTTGCACTGTTTTATAGAAAGCTCTACAGCAGTGCAAAGACACCTTTCTTTTCCATAATATTTCCTACATATTAAATAGCATGTTTCTCTGTCTGAAAATATCCAAACCAATAAATGTGTCATGTTTATTTCTTGCCTTCTTACTGTCTTTCATCTGTTAAAAGTGTTACAGTTGTAGATGAAAGAGTGAGAGAAATCTCTCACAGGGCCACTTTGCTTAATGTTTGCTGCCCTTTTGCCCTCTGAAATACAAAGTGAATGACTAGGTAAATGTTGCTGCAGTTGATGAAGCCCTCTGAGGGCATATGTCGCAGCATCCATAACTGGATTTTCTCTTACTCCCTAATTTCCCATGGTAATTCATGACTGAGGAGCTGCTGCTTCTGGTCCCATCAACAGCGCAATTTCCCTGCACTAGGGAGGGCAGGGAGTAGCAGGCTTCCCGGGAAACCCTTCTCAATAACACTGCCACTTGGAGAGTGTTTTTTGAGGGAAGGTGTTTTTTAAATGCTCTCTACTTGCCCATAAAACCTCCCACGTGCAGCCAGCTCAGCTGCCTAGGACTGGACACAGGACAATGTTTGAAATGGCCATGTGGCTGGCACTTGGCTGGTCATGGAAACAGCTGAGACCACAAACATTTCTGAGACCCAAAGGCACAAAACCCCCCACAATTACTGCTGCCTGTGATTTACAGGTACCACGGGGACTTTGGCAAGTCTCTTTGGACAGACACATTCACCCCATCTGTAAGAGTAAGAAAGGGACACGGTAATCAAGGTATGAGCCAATCTCTGAAAATGTAAATACAATGTGTATTCTTCAAAGATCTGCCATTACTCTTCATTTTTTGCCTTTAAGAATAAATCCAAGCCTTTTCTATTTTAACAAAAAATTGCTAGATTGCAGCCCTTTAGAGATTTCATTAGTGCTCTTGGTGCCGAAAAGCTTTGGGTAATTAACTTAGGAAAAAATGGTGCTAAAAAGGGCATAAAATACAAGTTTAATAACGCCACACAGATAATGAATCTTCCCTTAATGATATAGGGCATTTGTCCAATATTTTCCAAGCATTTTGAAGTCCAATTAAATCTGAACAGTATGACTATGAGTAAATAAAACATGAAATTTACCGAAATTTGCCGAAATTGGTTGCCAGTCATACAAACACTCCTCTGCTCACGGCTTTGTGTCTTGGTCATTTCACTGGCTTCAGCAGATACTTGAGCTTTTTGACGGGTTGCACAGACTCAGTGTCCCACTGCCTGTGGGGCAGAAGAGGACAGGATCACTGAAGCATTGACCTTTTCTTTCTCGTTAATTTCCACCTTGTTCTATAACACTGATATTCAAAGTTACACATTTGAATGTGTGGTGTGTTGTTAACATACTGCACTGCAAACTTTAGAACCTGGAGGTCTGGGGATTTTCAGGCAGTATGGGAGGCAAGGCTGTTTTGGGGCAATAAAGCAGAGAAGAAGGACCTCAAGCTCTGCTGCTTCCAGGTCTCCAGCCCACGTGGCCCCTGTGGTAAAGCTGCAGTGACACCCATCATGGAACAGATGCTGTTTAAGGGCAGAGGAGTGATGGAGGAAGCAGGAAACAGGAGTTTGCAAAAAGAGAAGGAGTGAAAGGGCTGATGGGCCATGGCCTTCCTGTGAGATCTGCTGCAAACAGCCTTCAAGCCATCTATCACCAAAACTGCAGGTTCCTTACAAACAAGAACCATGTTTTGCAAAGATGGCGGCACAAAAGGCTTTTTCAGGCTATGGTCAATCCCCTTTTATGGCATGTACCTTCAATGTGTCTGATAGTTCCTGCCTTAGCAGTCTGGATTTGTCTCATCAGCCCTGAAAGAAGCCCATGCGAACAGCGGAGATGCAGATGTTTGTAATAATGTATCCAGTGTCATGGGAGATGTATTGCACCCAAAAGAACTGAATTTCACTTGCTTCTGTGTTGTTCTAAGATAATTTATGCTAACATTTCTCCTAACTATAGAGCACGTCCTGTAATGCATCCATAGCTTGAGGTACCTGGGGAAAAATATCAATAGAAGAAACTTTGTCAAACTGCAAGGTAAGAACCATTTATGTTGGACTTCGCCAGTGAATCTTTACATTTCTGCACTGCAGCCATGCTGACATTTACTTCCACGAGAATTCTCCAATAAAACGGAGTAGCTGATGTTAATGTGATTGACCTGTTGGCCTTGCTGGAACTGCAGGGAAGTAAGCGTGCATTTAATCAGTTTTGCTGTGTATGTAGAGGTCATCATTGCGAGTGGTCTCCTGGAGATGCTGTTCAGTTACTTGCTCTCTGTAGAAAAGGAGATTTTGGATCCTGGTATCATCTAGAGAATGCAAATATCCAACAAATGTCTTCCTATTGCCTGTTGTGAAGAACTTTGATGCTGCATATGCACAGAGTGCCATGTGCTTTGGAAATGTGGCTTTTCCCTGCTCCCTGGATACTGTGAACATCCTGTCACCTGGCAATGGGTCACTGCAGAGAGCATGCTCAAAAATGTTGAGTCCAAATTATGGCCTGCCATATGAAATTTTTTGGAGTAAATAGAGAAAAGCAGAATTCCTGAGAAGCTCAGTGGTTGAGAAATGCATGGACTGGTGCATAAGATGAGGAAGATACCAGCAAGACTTTGCTCTAATAGAATTTTATTTTTTGATTTAAATTAAACTTAACCAAGGTTTTGGTTTTGGCTGGGGATTTTTTCCCCCTTAAATGAATAAGTGACTTTATATAATAATTTTGATGTGAGCAGTTAGAGTGGACACTTGTGATTTAGTCGTATTTTATCTGATAGCAACCTGATCTGATGACTAACTGGGTAAATTAGGCCCACCATGACGATCCTATGTTTAAGTGGCGCTGTTTTCTGTGTTATTTGAACTGTAAATTCATAGCACAGGGGCTGCTTTTATATTTTGTATTTATACAAAGCTGCACACATGAGTATTACTAGAAAATAATTACAACCTGGTGACATAAATAAGTGGAGAACTACTTATTTGGCTCCCATGTGGAACAAGCAGTTATCTGAATGGGTAGTCATATGGTGGAGGACTAAAATTTCTCAGAAACATAACATGTTATTCTCCATTCATTCACGAACCAGTGTGCTGGTTTTTAAGATTCAAACTGTGCAGTGTGAAGGAAACAGATAGAATTTGTTTTGAACAATCTGAGCAAAATGCAAAGACAGGTATCTTTATCAGAGAGGAGGGTGCTGCCTTCATGGTTTGCTGGCCTTTGTCTTCTGCTAAAGTCCCCATAAGAGTGTGCGACCAACTCACGTGCTATCCAGATGAGCTGAATTTTGCATTGGGAGCTCTTTGTTTGAGAACTGCACAGAAAAAAATATTCGAGAAAGTGGTTAAAAAGAGAGTTTTCTCAAATCTGGCACTGTGTGATTAGTACAAGTCTTGAGTCTGGCTGAGAAGTGAGAGAAGGTGCCGTCCCAGAGAGGAGATGTTCAGGACAACAGATGCCAGCCCTTGCACACCCAGTCCCAGACCTGCAACCCTGGTGACCTGGGAAAGGCAGCAGCCCCAGGGTACCCATCCAATACACTGAATGTTCTGCCACCTTTCCTTACTCATCTCACCAATTTCTTGGTAGAGTCACCATGGAGGTGAACATTTCCTGAAGGAAAACAACACGCTATCATCACTTGCATCAAGAGTTTCCTGTTAACCTTTTTTCCTATTTCAAAATTCTGCCACTGCAAATATCACATGGCTCTGACTGCAAAAGCTGGGCCGGGCTTAGATCCTTAAAGATGGCCATAGGATGGCTTCTGATTATCTAGGTCTGTTACCTAAAGGCAGAAACAGAAATAATCAAGAAAATGTGCTGCCTATCCAGCAGAAAATGCTCACCAACTGACAAATTAACCCCATGTAGAAAAGCCAAAATCAGAAATCCCTGAACCAATTATCCCAGCAATGAGAAACTGTTTGCAGTTTGAGGACATCCTCTTTTGAGGAATAAGCTGCTGCTCGCGTGAGTGCATATATTCTCCCAGCCCAGCAAATGTGTGCAGCTCAGGGTACTCCTGTAGTGGGAGTGGAAGTGAGAAAATGCCTAGGGAGGGCTGCCGGAACTCAGGTATTTCTGTGCACCTGTCAGCACCCCGAAGCTCTAGAGTTTTTTTCAGCTAATGCAAAAACAAGTGGGATCCAACAAGATACTATTTGCTCTCCATAGAGAGGAATTAACTGCAGAACAGAGGAGACGCAGCTGTTCCTCCAGGGGCCTAAAATCAACAGCTGATCATTACTCATGGAAAGAGGGAAAAAAATCTCAGTCACACATCCATTTGGTACTTTGAAGAAGTCAGTTTCCCAATGCAAAACAATTATACACCAGGGCAAACTTTGAAACAAAAATCAGAAGACACACAAATACATTTGTAGGCTACTGCAGCCAAAGCCTTGGAGAGCCCTGGTCCCTCTGCTGGTAAAGGATCCCCCAGATGGCTACAGAAATTGACCGTCTCAGGGAAACAATGAAAGGAGCAATGTTTGCATCCAAATGGAAAATAAACAGAAAAGGGAATGTTGCAATTACTGTAATTTGGATATTAGAAACTGGATAAATTAGATAAGCAAAGGAAAAGAGTACAAGAGACAGGCTACAGTTACAGAGAAAAGAGCAATAAGGAAAAGTCTTTAAAATATATTAGGGATGAAGATAAACCAAACAATGTCTTTGGACTATTACCAAATTGAAATTATAGAAATGACAATAATTATGCAGAAAGGCAAATGTTTTTAATGAACAAATACTCCTGTTCTGAATCTAGGAGAAAAACAGACACAAACGATGCATTCCCACCAGATGATGATACAACAATTAGCATAACGGCAGAAGTTCAGAGAGTAGAAAGCAACAGTTACAGTAGCTCAGCATCTTTGAATCAGCAGTGTAAATAATTTGCAAAGAAGTGTTTTGAAGAGAACTTACTTTTTTTCCCGGTCTGCTAATGCTGGTTTTGCAGTGATCATGGAGTACTGGTGAAATTAAAACAGGAGAGAGAAAGATGCTATTTAAGGGAAAGTTGAATGGTTTGGATATTGATATGCCTACTGAGTTCTGATCCTGTGGAGATAATGGATCCTAGAGAATGAGAAACAACTGCAGAAATTAAAACATAAGAAGGGATAATATCAACAGGAATAGATCTTCTAAAACTGACTAGATTTTTTTTTTATAATGAGATAACAATTTTGCTTAATAAAGGGAAGAGTGTTGATTTAACTTCTGTAAAATATTTGACTTGGTATTCCACGATGTAATGTTCAAGAAGACAGTTCAGTACAAAATCAACACAGCACACAAAGTGAATTAAATATGAGCTAAAGAATTACCTCTCCAAGACCAGTTGATGTGGGTATGTTTCAAATAGAATCTCTACAGAAATCACTGCTTGGTCTCAAGGAAGGCAATGTTTTACTGGCACCTGGAAAAAACTACGTGAAATCCTGTCAGATCTGGCTGGCCGCACTGGGACAAGCAGTGAGCAGTGGAAAGGAGAGGTCCTTGATGCAGGGGCAGGTGTCTTGCTTAGCCAAACATGATGAAACCACACACATTTTCTTTTAGTTATAAGTAAAGTCAGTGCTGAAAGTGATTGGGGCACGTGTGCTTGGCAAGAATGAGGATATGGTGGAGCTGTGCCCAGAAGATCAACTTCTGAGAGAGAGGTCTGGGTCTGAGGAGGGGTAATTAGGTATAAAATGGCTAAAGGGCTATTACAGGGGAGACAATTGTTTCTGAAACGCTGCGCAGTTGGAGGCTGCTGGCTGCAGCAGCATGCTCCTAAATGCTGAAGTGCATCCACTGACAGTGGAAATGTTTTCATCAGTCTTTGCACTGAAAACCAGCATTTTTTGTTAGAGTGATGGCACAGCTTGAGACTTCAGCCACTATTATCAGATAAGATTCTATCTATTGAACCAAGACCTCTGTTTTATTCCAACATCAAGTCCAAGGGTTTCCTTTTTTAGAAGTTACTTCAGTACAACAAAACCAGTGTCTCATCTCTTGGAAAGGGCTTAGTTTAGTGTAGACAGGATCTTCTGTCTTTCCTCTTCCCCTGTGTTTCATAGAGTAGTTTCATCTCTTCCATGATCAACTGCTGAAGCACCGCATCACGCATCATTTAATAGCTGGCACATGTAGTGATTCTTCATTAAGCTTCCATACAGTAATGATGGATTTTTGGGTATTAGTAGGTGATAATGGCTAGAGTGTTTTAGGATACATTTCCTTCTGAGCAGCTCTCATGCTGGATGCCAGCGCAGAGCCAGGCAGTGAGGGGACAAGACCCATGCAGAGGTGATACCCTCACTGTCTTGGAGCATACACATGGTGATTGGCAAAGGCAGGTCAAAGCTGGTGCATCTGCCAGGGGGAGGATGGGGGAGAAAAAGGGCAATTAGAGCCATTATTAATCACTTGTGGGCTGACTAATTATATGGTATTAATAAGGAAGGAGTAACGAAAAACTGCATGGACTCAGCTGCAGATGCTCTTACCTTGCTGGGGAATTGCTGTGCTCCCTTTGCAACAAGGTGGGCATGGGAAGCAGGAGCAGTGTCCCCATGGGACACACCAAGCCTCTGCACCCCAGAACCAGCTTGGACTGCCGCTAGTCCCTCCAAAAAAAAACCCTAGCTAAAAGGTATTTTGGTAGGTTCGTGCTATCCTATGCAGGGTTCCCCAGAGAGTCCTCTGATGGCACATCCTTTCTTGGTCACAGCCATAAGGACACTGCAAGACACACAGGCTCAAACTCATGTATTCATATAATTAAGGCTGTGCCAAAGGCAACCAAGGATGCTGAGCTCCCAAAGTGAAAATTGCCCCAGAGAGATGAAAAATTGTCTTTACAATTTTAATTTCCCCCCCGCCCCAGCTGAACATAACAGAGAGATCAGAGCCTAGAAGTAGAGACCTTCTAAGAAGCAGACTTACCTGTGACAGGAAGAGTTGCAAAAGTGTGATGGTTATTTTGACTGAAGATGGAATTGTTGCATTGCTCAGCCACATGGGAGGCCACAATCTTGTGATGGAAACAGTTACTTTAGAAAGAAGGAAAACCTAAATATTTGATACTGTTGCTTGGAAGTAATGATCAGATACTTTATATTTTTTTAAAGAAGCTGAATTATTTATTTTGTGACTGAATTATCTATTTTATTTTAAAAATTCTGGGAAAACAAACGTAAAACAAATGACTTAACAGAGATCCCCAAAAACTTGCCAGCACAGCTATTATTTCACATCCTATTTCAAAGAAAAGTCTGTTTAAAATTTCTATTTATTCACACGGGTTTATCTAAGCATGTGAAGCATTTCTTAGTTTCATCTGTCACTTGCCGCCACTGGAATCAAAGGCTTTACCAGGGGTCCAAACCTGTTGTGCTGCTTTATTACGTATTAGTCATCCCTAACTCTCCTCCAGCAGCTGAAGATCACAGTGACTTGTCTCCAGTGGAAGCAGCACTGTGCTGCTCCTCCCACGCCTTGCCAAAAGGCTATTTCCTCAACATTATCTCAGTATTAGCTGAAAGCAGCTTATCTGCGGGATCCTCCCGAACACCACCTTTGCTGTGGGAAGGAAGCAGGAGTTTGTCGGGGAGCACACGACTCCCCAGGGACAGGGGAGAGAGAGAATCTGGCTCTCCATAGTCAGACCAGCCCGGGAGACTGATATGCACAGTGGGGAGTCTCGGATGGAGTCTGGTACAAAAGTAATAAGAAATAGATACAGGTCCCAGCCAGAGCAGCAGCCAGCTCAGTGCACTGGCCAGTCTCTTGAGGTGCTCATCTCAAACTAACTTCTGCTTTACATGTGTGCATCTAAGACTTAGGGTGGATAGGAGTGTGCGAAGACACATATTTTTTCTGGCAATTCTTGTGGTACATTAAGTTTTCTCAAAGTTGTTCCTTTTTTATTTCAACAATTTGGATGAAGACTTTTTCTTAGAATGATGTGGTTTTTTCCTAGTGGGCTGAAGAATTTATGTCTCTGCTGTGTTTGCTGCACTGCAAGGGGAAATACGGACGTAAAAGAAATAAACACAAAAAATGGATTTTGAACCCACATTTTTTGAGTGATTCAAAGTAATTGCAGCACTACAGATTTTCAAGAGTGCTTTGGGTTTCTGAGCTTGCAGAGTTCAGAGCAATTTAAAATTAATAGAGTACTTAAAGATTTTAACAGCACTTCAGCTTGCAAGTGATCAGAGTTCAGGGGTGCAGAGAAAAAGTAAATTAAAATAACTGGAAGTGTTTTTCAGAGCATTTATGGTAACTCTGGCATAAATGGCACCATGTTCAAAGGCTGCCAGCAATTCCATTGTTTCCCGTGTGCCATGGAGCTTTATCTCCATGACAATCAGCTCTTAAGCAAAATCAGCTGGCTGATAATGGCCTCTTAAGACAAAATTTGTATTTCTAAACAGCAAAAAACCTGCATACTCTTCCGGCACAGTTTCTATGCCAAAAGCTTCTTTCAACATATTTGAATGGACTTAGACATGTCATTGTAGAGGTGGACATGACACAGCATTTCCTCTGAGGTACTAACAACAAGGAGGAATAAAAACAAGAAGAAAATGGAGAAGAAAATGGAGGTTCTTTATTGCACACTAACTATACTTTTATACACAAGCAGAAGGCAAGAGTGTACAAAGCTCATAGGTTACAGAATATTTGGCATTCGTCTGATTGGATGGTCTTCACAGCTTTTCCACTCTGACTGTAACTGTCTGTTGTTTCGTTGACGTGCATTCCTCTCTCATTATTTACTTCTTCTTATCTTAGGCTTTTCCACCTCCTCCAGACGTAGCAGCTCTACTGTCTCACGGGTAAGCGGGAATGCTGTCCGCAGAATCCTTTTCTGCTTAGCCGAAGTAACAGGAGTAGGCCATGATTTTACAAAGGCAACAAGGCCTTCATTTTTTAAGGTTTTACCTATATACAACATAGACACAGGAGAAAAGATAGGGAAATCCACCAGGCTGAACTGAAAGCTGCCACCACATGAGCTGCTGGTCGGATATGCTGTGCAACAGCCCTTGTGGGCACCCACATGCTCACAACAATCTTCTGGCACCATTACACTTCCAGGCTTAATTTCCAGTTCACTGGTTTCCCCTGAATGCCTTGCTGCAGGAAGACAGCAGGAATGGCATTCCTTCATCTGCACAGGGGTGTCTATAAGTCATACCTAAGTGCATTTAAATATGCAGGGCTTTAAAAAATTTTGGTTTGAACACATTGGTTTGACTTAAAGAAGAGAAACTATTGGATCTTACAAGACCAAAACCAAATAAAATAACCCTCTGAGGTTTCCTGGAAAAATACACTCGCCTTTCATGCTAGGATGAAGGCAGATACACTGCTATGAGAGCACTCACACAAGTTAATGTCTAATGTAGATCTTCAATGGACTATCAGGGCATTTCCTTGCATATCTATTGGAACTTGTGACTAAGAAATTACTTCTCATTTGTTCCACTAATCTGCAATAAATCTCAAGACTTTAAAGGGAAAGATGCCATCCTGAAATTACAGTTTCCCCACCAATGTGCTTGAGCAGGTTACCCAGGCATTGTCATTTTTCACCAGACATCAGAGTTCCTTTATCAAAGCGTTGAAGTAGTAGATGATGTGGAGAAAAGCGCTGACAGCAGACAGGAAAATAATATTTGCTCATCTTGCGCAGCAATTTGAGAGAAAGCAGGTGCCAGAGGAAGAGCTGTTCCACAGTGCAGGGGAATGCTGGGCAGGTAATCTCTGCAGCAGGGGAGTTACCTGGGCTTGAAACACAATTTGACTTCTCCCTAAAGGTTCAAAGCTTTTGCGCTTTGTTTTCTTACAGCACACACCCAACAAAGCCTGTCAAAAAGAGATGATAAGCGCATTAGTTTCAGAAATAACTCAGACCACGGAAAATGCCCACGAACCTCAGTGAGTCCTGCCCACGACTGTGGTTTCTGAACATTGTAAGGAAAGAGGAGGAGGATGTGAGGAGGAGGATTTCCCTGCTGTGATAGCATTGTGGATGGAGGAGGGATCAGCTGGAAGAAGTAAAGGGTTCTGCAAACCTACATAATGTCAGAAATGAGGAGGGGGAAAGGTGAAAAAGAAAGCATTTGAATGAGAAATTTTCAAAAGTTCCTCATCTTTAAACTAATGTATTTTTACGAGAAGAAAAGAGAAAAAAGGCAAAATAGATGGACCCTCCAATGGTAACAGTTATTATTATAGCCCTTTCACTCCCCTAGATCAATGCCACGGGCTGCCACTGTACTCCTGGAGATGGAGGCTTTTTTGTAGGAAAGCAATAACCTGAATTTGCCTGCACCAACCAATACAGCAGGGCAAAGATGTGACCTCCTTTCCATGCTAGGTATTCAAAGGTGCACCAAATAAAGACATCCAAAGAGCTGGATTAAAGCAAATGAACTCCTCGTTAAGCAGTGCAAACAAGCCAACTGTATGTGAATTCCCATGTGGAAATGGCAACTGGGTTGGCACAGAGCCTCCCAATGAATGGCTTTGTCATCAGATCTCGGATGGTCCCAGGTCCTGCTGGGGCACAAACCTGACAGCTGCTGGTCTTCAGAACCAAACCCAACTCCCATGAGGTGAGGGGGTGTGTCTCTTGGCAGCATGGAAAAGGAGCCCCCTTTTATGTGAACCATGATAGATGTGCAGCTTCTGCAGTCCAGCATGGGGAGCTGGAGAACACCAAATGAGAAGGAATAAGGGGTGGGAACAGTTCCCCCACACCTCCATGAGTGTTACCTCCTTACCTTGCTCCTTCACCCACTCGTCTGTGAGCACAGCATGGCCACCAACAAAAAATGGTTGGGACACTTGTTACTAGGAAAAGGGCTGAGAAGAGAGGCCATCTGATCCGAAATCACAAACCCACTCCTTCCTGATCTGCGCTAGGTTATCAAGCCATTTATGGTTAATCACTCATTGCAAAACTGCAAAATCAGGTAGCAGCAATAAATGCCCTGTTAATTAGTAGTCTTCATTGATGGATGCTGTGTGTATACCCCCAGGGAATATTGCTGTCTGCTGAAACGGCATAATCAGGCTTGTTTATTTCCTGAGGCATTGGGAAATAGCCTAAAATTCAGTAGTGATGCTTTTAGATAGCTGTGGGTAGCAGTGATCTAACTTATTTAACCTATGCCCTGAGTTATGAAAACACTGGAGCCAAGATACTACACCTAAAAATGTGACATACAAAAGGTGTTTGTCATGGAGCACGCTACATAAGTCTGCATACCTGATTTCTAAGACATTTATAGGTGGGGTTAAAAAAAAAAGCCTGAGATGCAAATAGGCAGTTTAAGGAATTTTGTCAATTGCCTGCAGATTGGTAAGTTATGAGCAAGAAAGGACAACGTAAATACCTCTTTTGTGCATTGGTGGTTATTACAATTAATAAGTGCCTTCCGCTTTTCAGATCCCTTCGGAAAGCCTCTGTACGATAGCCAATGCAAATATGCCCAGAAAAGGCAATCACATCTCCTGCAGAATAATTTACAAGGACGTTAGGAGATCAAAATTAATTAAGAAGCTTAAAGTGTTGACTTTTTAAGGTCTAATTATACCTCTGTTTATATCAGTTATAGGTAAGAGTCAAAGAAGTGGAGGCAGAATGTTTTTTAAAGAGCTTTCCCTGTCTTAAAAAAACCAAAACAAACAAAATTTCCCAGAGGAATATGAGCTGAGAGCTTGAATTACAAAAGAGGTAACAGAGATGATGAGATGGTGAAGGAAGAGCTTCATAAGTATAAGTTTAATCATATCACTTAATAAAACAGTTTTACCATTGAAACACCTGAATGTAAACTTAGCTTCCCTATTGAAATAAAGTACTTAGTGCTCTGCCTCTCCAAATACAATCATGGAACAATTTGACTTTGTGAATTTTAAACCAGTTCTTGCATGATAGACTTGGGCTTTCTGCTCATCAGGAATGTGCAAGAAGCCATGTTGATTATCCAGAAATACTGCCATCATCTTCTATCTCAAACTGGATTATAGCAAAGAAAAAATTTTTTAAAATATTTTCCAGTATCCGGTTAATGTGGCTATTTGAAGTTCTCCCATCCTTGCTAGGGTGGAGGAGCCCTAGTGGAGTGGGGAGAGCAGTGATGCGTCACAGAATTTGCCAGGAAGAATAAAGGGGCTGCAGATGTTCCCTGCCCCTTCCACCCTCCCACCTGCTTCCACTGGGCAGATGACTGATGCCCAACACAAGACATCCGTTCCCATAGTGTCTGAACATGCTCTGCATCTTGCTGAAGCTGTGACCAGAAGATCGTGCTCCTACAGTCTGAAGGGTCTGGCCTCAGTGGATGATCAACTATTCAAGAGCTGCACAGAATGCTGGGAGGTGGGCTGAACCCAGCAGGGAATTCAGACCACTTTTCCCCAGCTCCTCATGAAGCCAAAACCTCTCTGCACAGCCAAATAGTGGTAAAGCACTTGTTCCTCACCCCATTTCACTGCTGTCAGGAGCATCCAACACGGTGGCAGCAGGGCAGGCATATCCTGTGTTCCTACCGTGTGCCGGAGCTCAGAGGAGCAGGGCTGGCCCCTACTCACCAGATAACACCCAGGACAAATATGTCCCGGCTGTGTCTCTAGGCTGACATGGTGTGTGTGCATGGGGATCCCGGTAACTAACCTGCTTTACAGAAGAAGCACAAACCATGGCAATAATTTACTTAACTCCCACCAAAAAACAAGCTTTTCCCTGAGTGTAATTACCTCAGTGTAGTCTGATTTGATTTGAGTGTTACTCCATGGCACAGAGATTCATCATGACAACTTGGCATTATAAAGCACTACAAAGCATGGAATATGACCTTGCCATTCTCGGGGTTTAAAAAAATGTTACAATTTTTATGAAGAGGTGTTATGGTTATTATGAAGTCAGGATTTTATATGTGTTTAATAGAAAACAACTTTAAGAATGGAAAAAGCAAGAAGGGGAGGGAGTAAGGAGGTAAAATGTAAAGAATTAAATAGAAAACTCTTTTAAAATTTATGATTTGCAGAAGAAAATATTTGAATTACTTCCTAGCCTGCTTCATTTCCCCATAATGGACTGGTGTCACAGCTTTAGTCCCAACTGTAGACCAATTTGCCAGGCTGCCTATGGCAAGGGAAAAAGAATGCCGACTCACCTGCCACATCCTAGCTGTTTGTGGTATTTCCTGTAGGTTTTACGTCATAACCTCTTCCGATTTGCAGATCCTGCTAGATTTAGCTGTGGCAGCTAGTTTGAAGCTGTTTGACCTGCTTCCTCCCTTCAGGTGTCCCCATCTCCACTTCTGCAGGCAGAAGAGTCAGGTCATCTTCAGGATCTGCAACCCTGTCCATTGATTTCTATTGCCACCAGTTTAAATCTGTACAGTTTCTCTGGATATTATTAATTCTCCAGTTTCCCAAGGATATAATTGTTCACTATAAATCAGAGGTCTTCATAAATTCTGTCATCTGTGGTAAGCACAGATTGAAGTTAATTTTCATATTCCCAATGTGATGCCTGTTATTGCTCATGTTTTACATGTACTCAGCTAGGTAAAAATGACACTGACACAAATACATCCCAGAAAACTATAAACCACAGAGAACCTTTACATATTCAACTAAAATCTTGGTCTGCAGGAGCCATACTGGCTTACCTGAAACATGTTTGGAGGTGATTCACAGCTACACCAATAATGCTGAGCACAAAAAGGGGAAGTATGAATAGTTTTATCACCACTATCACCACCACATTTTTTCAGAGGATGAGTCTTCTTCTATTAAACTGTGCATGTTTTATTAATTCTAGCAAAAATGTATTAGGCTGGAAAAGGTCTCATAGGTATTTTTCTTTTTTTAATGCTCAGGCTGCTGTTGCAGGGAGACCTCCAGAGCCAGGCAGGCCAGAATACACTGTGCTTCATCGGCTTAGGAAATTAAGTGATGGACGCAGAGGGAATTCCAATGAGGAGTGCCCCAGTAGGTCTGGAGACCTCAGAAGAAGATTAGATATTACTCAGACTCATTTTAAACCCCTCTTCAGCCGGTAAGATATAGAAAAGGCTTGCATTAATGAAGGATGGACTCTGATAGTAGTGACAGAGCAACAGGAGGGAGTTACCAGTAATATTTTTCAGGTACTGAGGTCTGTTTATTGTGCGTAGTTTGCTGTGAAAATTTCATTCTCAAACGAAGGCAGATAAGTTCATGACCACAGAGCTCTGGAAGGCGATATGAGCTCCACAGGCATAAGGTGGAACAGACTGAGGATCACTTGGAGAAGGAAAGGCCGAGCAGAAGGAAGGATGAGAAAATTCAAAATGTTCCAAGAAAGGCAGTTTTTCTCGCTGAAAAAGGTGAAGGTATAACAATCATGTCAGTTACTTCTAGTAAAGTCACATAAATAATGCATTAATTGAAATGAAGGTCTGGGAAGAAATTATTTATACTGTTTTAACAGTTTTTCTGTAGTTGATGATGCCTAAAGGGTGTCTGCAAGTAAATTAAAAACTATTTTTCATTGCTGCCAACTTGACGAAAGCATTGGGTAGCTTCCTTTCCTCACTACTGAGAACCTTCATGCATATGAATTCTCTATTTGAAGAAAGATGGTTAAAATAAAAGGACTTAATTATCAACCAGAACAAACTGGAACAAAGACGTTTAATTAAATTAACCCAGAAACCTCGAGGAAAGACAGAAATCTATAGAACAAGTGAAGGCAGCCAGAATTGTCAGGAGTGGTGAAAAGTCCCTAATTATAGTTGAGGTTCAAATGGAGGATGAGAGCAACAGTTTTGCTCAGCCAAGCCTGCAAGCAACAAAATTACTGAACTAGAAAGAAAACCTGTCCTGCTTCACAGGGCCATTGCAGAAGGAAACTTTTAGCAACCTCTGCCAGTATTTTCCAATAAGATAACAGTTAATGAAGATCTCCGGTAAGAAAGGTACTAATACTGGATGAACGCTGGCTCAGTGGGTATGTTGCTCAGCCTGTACCTTGAAGCCAAATCCTGTCACTGAAAGCACAACCAGGCCCTGAGTGTGTGGTATCGACTGTTATTAAAACCCATCAATAGGATGCCATATCTGTAGCTATTAACAATGATGTTAAAAAAAACTTTTGCGTGGTAAAACTCAATGTAAAATTGATTGATTAGTCATTCGTAAACAGTTGGTTCTTTATACTCTATAAATTCTTTACTATTAAATCTTTATTTATCTTTCCTATTAAATGAAATGGCAACTTGAGTTTGCCACTGCATCCACACAACCACGGTGTACAATGAGTGCAGCCCCGTGTTTCCTGTGCCCAGTCACCCCATGATCATCTTCCTTCTCTGCCTGGGTTGATCTCTCACAAAGGAAAAAAGAGATTTGCACCTTTCCTATCCTGCCATGATGAGTCATGTGAAATCTGTCGCTCCACACTCCAGACTGGAGCAGATATCTCACTGTCCTGAGCTGTACTTTATCCCATTGACTGAAGATACTTCACAGAATTTAACATATTTTCCAAAAGCATTTCCACTAATTATTCACATAGAGCGAACACCAAACGCCTTTGAAAATGTTTATTGCCCTTTTATAGCTGGCAAATTGGTTACTGGTTCAGCTTCATTGGAATCAGCAGCCAAGAGCCGTCAAATTTTTATACAGCATGAAATGCAGAAAACAAAATTCCCGGTTAGTTTAATTGGGTCCTTTCCGAGATTTTGTTAGCGGAGATGCTAACATTATCCTCTTATGCTACTTAACACTCAACACATTTTTCTCTATGTTTTCAAACATAACACTTGATTTTATTTTTAAACATTGATGTGTCCTGTGAAAGTTTCTTATATATCTTCCATGGAAAGGGCAATACTGGTAATTCTGGCTGTATCTTTAAAGGACATTTCAAGTACTATGTGTGTTTTTCTCTTCTGGGAGAAATATAGGCAAACACTTTTCTTAATTAGCAAATGCTTATATAACCTGCCTAAATATAAAATTAGACTTTATTTTCAAGCTGCTGACCTACTAGATTTCTTTGTGTCATGTGGACTTCTGGCAAAATAGTAACTGTGAAAATACTGCTAAAATTGGAGCTGCAAAAATTGACTGCTTTATTTTTTGCTTTCCTATGTAAAAAATGGAACCAGAGGGTCTACCAACTCCGGCGGTGCAGAGGAAACCTGGAGTGGGACGCATCAAACACGGATCAGGAGGGGCTTGGCCTTCTCCAGAAAGACTGAAATCTGTCTTTTTTTACAGCAAGGAGTTTTTTTGTACCGGATTACCTGGGCGGAGGATAAAACCACTTTAATTTTCAGCAGAACTGAGCATCTGATATTTTAACTTCTGACAGCACTGAGAGCATGTTGATACACAACAAACTGGGAGACATTATTCAGCCAAAAGCTAACCACACCCAGTAGCTGCATAATTCTGTGAGGCAGGATAATTCCCTTTGGGATTACCCCACCTCAGCTTCAGGTCAGGTGTTCCTAATTGCAGGGCCCTGAATGACCAAATGCTTTAGGTTGAAGACATGCAGCCCAGAAGATCTAAACTTGCGTTTCTCGGCAGCTCTACAGACTCTGATTCACCTCTATGAAAACAAGCCTCACTGGGGTTTGCAGGAGGCCAAATTAACTGCAATGCAGTCTCTCCTGTGAATAATTCACTGCCCAGTTAAGTATGTGACTAGTCAAATCACTTTAATGTCTCAGTCATAGAAATCAAAATAAATAAACCAAACCCATGTGTTGAAATCTCATTTGGAACGTGCTATTAATTTGTCTTGTAACTTCACACAGTGAATAAAAATAGTATACCTATTCTAACCACCTTAAGGAAGGAAAGGTGCTGGAACAAAATGTTTTCCACGCTAAAACTTACTGACAGATCTATTTATTACTCCAGATATTGCTGATGGAGAAGATACAAACAGAGTACAAACGACACACGTGTCTGAGCACAAGCCGTGGATACCCAATCTGGCTGGTACGTGCCTGAGCCGCAACACGCTGAAAGCAGCGGCCCAGGAGCAGGAGTGTGGATACTCTTTGGAAAGGGCAGGGGTATTGCCAAAGCCCAGCCCTGTCCTTATTTTGCTGCCAGAAAACCGCTCCAAAAACTTTCCTGTTGTGAACACATGTGTCATCTAACAGTGATCTTATCCAGTGTCACTCTCGGGGCATGAAGTGAGAGCTAGGGGTGAAGGCTTTTGGTCTCCTAACAATGCGTGTTGGTCATTTTTCTTCAAAATTTTATTTTTGTATTGTTTTAAACATTTGAAAAATGTTTAGGAGAATGTGAAACCTCCTGTGAAACTTTGAGCTCTTGGAAATTTATAAACTCTCTAAACAGGTTTTTCACGCTGGGAAAGATAAAGACCAGTACCTGAATCCTAGAGGACTTTCTTGCTTTACTCATTAAGCCAAGGAAAATAGAATATTTTTACTGTGCTGGAAAGTTGAGGACTCACGTCATGTACTGACCTGAAGTTTTTCAAGCTTTGTTTACCTGATGCATCACTGTAGGAAAAAGTACAAAGGAAAGCACACCAAGGTTTTCAGTGACTGCTTCCCCTGTGTGACAGATTATGGCCATCCAAAAAATCCAGCAAAGAGCACAAAACCAAGTTCTGTCCTTCTGGTACGGAAAAGTGGAAAAGGAGAAAAAAGAGAAGAGCTCGGTTCTGTCAATCGCCTCATAAGGACATTAAATTTGCATGTTAATATGTTTTGCTTGTCTTGGCTTCCGACGATGCTGAGTGACATTTTCAAGAAAACTTATGGCAGAGAAGGGCGGAAAATCAAGCACATTTTTGGTAATTCAAGAAGGAGTGATTTCATCCTTTCTTCTAGATAGCAGGACTTTCCTTGATATTGATGGTTTGTAAGGAGGACTCAGCATTTATCAAAATACCTCCCTGTCAAATTTTCCTGTAGGCCAATTAAGAACAGAGATAGTTCTAAATTCTTATAAGATAAAGACGTGAGGTGATAAGGAACAGTGTTTTGCATGTTTTCTTGATAACGATATCAGGATATATCAAATGATAAAAGCCTTCCAAAATAGAAAAGAATTAAAGTGGGAAGTTGCTGGACTTACTATGTCCTTGATAAGTTGATTTCCTCTCCTTTTTTTTCCTGCAGTTTCCCTATTGTTATTTTTTTATTCCAAAAAGAAAGTCCCAAACAAGAAAAAGCAAGCCTCGGGCAGGACTAACAGAAGAGGTATTTAAATGAAATACTGGCCTGATGGGCTCACGGATTAATTTGCTGTTAGTTAGGACACACCAAGAGCCATTGCAATTAACCTAGGATCCAGAGTGGAGGATTCTTAGGTGATGTTCCTTTTTACAGGGAAAACCAAGCAAACCCCTGAAATAAGATGTCATATAAAATTTTCAAGCTTCGCAACAAGATCCCATAATTTAACTAACTAAATACGGAAAAAACTCACAAAAGTGGGGGACCTTGTAACCTAAGATATAAATGAACATGGTGAGCACTTTAAACTGTTTCCTAAACTTGATCTTCATCTCACTTGCGGGGCACCCTGTGCATTGTTCCAGAGGAGGGATGCCCTGTGGGTGAGACACCCACGACTGCTCACACCCATCAAAAATCTGTCCCTCGTCCATCGTCCTGTAACAGGCACTGAGCCTGCTTGACCTGGAAGTCACTGTCAGCAGGGATGCTCAGAAATTTCTCTGAGCTGTGACTGCAGACAGAGAGGAATGGACAGACGAGCTGAGACTAATACCCATTCCTCTTGCTCAGTAAATAGAAGTAAAAAAACCCAAGTCTGTTCCCAGCAAGTTGTGGCCAAATTGCTAGATGACGATCCCGCCTCAGAAGCCAGACTTCATTTAGTTCAGAATCTTGGGCTCTGCTACAGGTTTGGCTGAAGCAGCACTCAGGGAAAGAGCAAAGAATTAATTTTGGGGAGATAATTGATCAGAAATCTGGGTGCGATATACCGCTGTTGGGTTGTCAAAGGGCAGGCGGGAAGAGCTGCCAAAGGCCAAGGATGGACGGGTATTTCCACGCTTCGGCTGCCGAACCAGCCAAATGCTGGAGAAATCTTTCAGACTCAGAGGGCCATTTTGTCACCCTAGTGGCCAGCATCTGTGCAAAGTGGGATGCTTTTTCCTTCTAGGCAGAGATTGCATCATTCTGGTGCCTCTCCTGGCTGCCACAAACTGATCTTTGGGCAGGAGCGTCTCAGCCCTCAAAGTTACAGCGTACGGTGGGTAGCATTTGAAAAACGTGCAGGTCACAGATATTTCAAGCTAGACTTTGCCTTGTCCGACAACAGAAACTACACAAAATACACAAAATAAGCACAGCAATACCAATAACAATTAGAATGATAAAAAACAGAGCAGTTATGATAAATATTAATCTGGAGAATTGCCTAAGAGATGACGGAATTGCAGAGAAAGCAAGTAACCTAATGCACAACTAATGGCTGCTTGCAGTAACAAAATATCAGATAAATTATAAACTATTTGAACCTGATCTGTGCTGTCTCTAGAACAGGGAACTTTTGGAATTGTTCTCCTAGGGGAGTGTGGGGCCACCAAGGCAACTGCCTGAGCTACCTCAGCCACAGGTCAGTCCCAAATCCTCCTTGTTGTGGCAGGATCTCCATGCTTATTTAACATTGTCAACACAGAATCTGTTAACGGCATACAAGTTCTGATATTTTGCCATATCAGATACTTTCAGAAACTCAAGGCAGCAGGTAACTTTTGACATATATTTTGGTGTATTTAACACAAAATTGTGTTAATTTGAATTACTGTTCAGGGTAGCATACACCTCAGCTTTGATTCATATCTAAAAAAAACACCCTCGAAATAATCAGATATTAAAGACGACGAAATTAAAGCAGCCCGATTCATTGCTTCCTTTATGTAGATACTTACACTGTAAATAAATAGCTGAAATATGCTGTTTATCCCAGGAAAAAAGCAATGCTTCATAAAGTAAAATTAAATGTGTATTATGCATTACTATTCTTACTTTTCTCATTTTATCACCATCACTTTTCATTTCCAAATCTCAATCTGGTGAGAGTACATAGGAATCTTTTTGCATTTATGGTTTGTTTGGGATTGCTTTACTCTTGCTCTTAAAAGAAAAATAAAAAACTTCCCCATAAGGACCTATCAAGCAGTGATATATATCACTATATTTTGACAGATATTCTCTTACACTCTGATTAGAAATAAATGAAGAGTTTTAAACATACGTAATAAACTCTTTGTTATTTAACAGCTTTACATTACTTGAAGCCTTTCACCCGTCTTAGGTGTGCCAGTTAATTCAAAGCATTTTTCTCTGGATACACTGGTATCTGAAAACAGATGTAAAAAAGGTTAAAAAGCAAAATAATAATCTGCCAAGCAGCTGGAAAATGCACGGACTGAAGGTGCTCAAGCTAAAACAATATCTCCTTTGAATTACCAACTACTCTACTTTTTCCATAGAAATAATTGCAAGCATATTGTGCTGGTGCCAAAAGAAGGCATTAGCACGGTAGCACAAATAAACCAGCTACTGAGTTTGGATGTGAGTGTAGATCCTGCACGGCCCGAGGGCACAGCAGTAGTGGCCAGCTAAGCCCCTCTCCTATCCATAGATTAAGGAGACCTTAATATAAAAATATCGGCATAGCCATGAAGTTCTTCCCAGAGCCCATCAGTGCCAGCAGTACTTCTGGCCGATGTGGATAACATTGCCTAACTGGAGCTCCTGACATAAAACGGGAAAGAAGGATGCAAAACCCCCCATGAAATCCAGACAGACATAAAGAGCTTCCCACAGGGCTGAAGCTGCACGAATACGGATTAAATGAATGCATATCGCATGGAATGTTTTGTACTCTTTGCTCAGTTACTGCTGGGCAAACATTTTATTCTGATTTCTGTGATTTAAATGCCAATATGTAAAGTCTTTGAGACTTCAATGAGTCCTGAACTGTCTCAGGTTTAAATTCTGTTCTCGCTCTTCAAGCATATCTATTTTTTGTTAAAAAACAAATTAAGGAGATATTTAATCCCAGCCCTTCATTACCTGATCCAACCAGACGGCTTTTGTTATAGGGATGATGCAGTCACCAGTGCACACATTGTAAACCTGTGCTTTGTAAAATAATGGTGAAGTGTTAATTGAGTGGAAGATTCTTGTCTTGCTAACAAGAGATACTTAAATATTTCTGTTTTGCTGGAAATTCAAATTAAAAACCCAAACATATAAAAAACATGGGAAGCAGTATTTATAGTTGTATTTCCATCCCAAGGTTGTAAAAGACATTGATTAAACTTCTGGGAAGGCTAATTAAAACATCCGTTTTCTTTGAACTCCCCAGTGATATGTATGATAAAATGCATTTTTCTAGCTCTTTTGGGGGGTAAAATGGCCCTTCAGAGCTGATGGAGCAGAGTGAAAGGGTCTCCACTGAATTATTGCCCAGGAGTGTCAGATAATGTTTCAAAATCACATTTAGCTGATTTTCTGATTCCTGACGCTCTTGGACTTAGTCCTAGACTTGGTGCAGTATGTGCAGCTCCTTGCTGAAAAGCATCCTGCAATAACGATGAGTTCTCTCTCCCAGTTTTTGTCGCGCTGGGACAGCCACTGCTAGCCTGCTTCTGCCAGGAGAGTGGTTACGGCCCCATCAGTGTCCACACAGACACCCTCAGCCCTCTGAAAACGGGAAGTAAATTACTTCAGATAAACCTGTGTGTATGGAAGTCTGGTGCACTTAATCTTACGGATCCGGGTTGACCTGATCTTGACCAGAGCTTCACCCTGACCACCCACCACCACATCTTACTGAAACACTAAGGAAGGTGAAAACGTGTCTTTCCTGTATCTGAATAAAAGACCATAATCCAGCTAAAAAGCCAAACTCTTAGTGTAGCACTTCTCCATCCTGGCTGAGGGAGGTAAGCGCAGGAGTCAAGCCTCTCAAGAAGGAGCAGGACTCATCTTTCTCTGCTTTTTATCATCCTCACCTTGAAATTAATGGCAAAGCTCTGAAGAGTTTTGTACGCCTGTGGCTCAGGTGAGCTGTGATGTGTCAGGATGGATACTTTGCCAGGGCTGCAGAATTTGGAGATAATTCCAAAAAATTTACTCACATTTGTGAGTAAACACAAATGATCTTCTAGGAACACATATATTACTGAGAGGCTCATTATTTTTCCTTTCTCTTACTGGAGCAACCAAGCATCAGGTTAGAGGCTGAATTACTAGAAAAAGGGTTATCACTTCTGTCCAAAGTGTTTTTAAAATCACAACCTTGCAGGATTGTCCTGGTGGCCCCTACTCTCGTGGAAATCACGTTCTCATCCATTTTTGTCACGTGGTCTGTGTCCCCAGGTCTTGAGAGCAAAGAGAAACAGAAGAATTCTATAATGGAATAAGACGGGGATGTTTGCAGGATATCTGAAGACAGGCGTCATCTGTGCCTTACCTTTTTGCACGGTGACTTCAGAGCTTTTCTCGTTTCCTGTCAACTGTAGTCTCCTTGCCTTGATCCTTAGGAAATGTAAGGAGCAATAAGATTGGGAATTAAATTGTGCAGGGGAATAAATTACAGGGCGATGAATTAAAATGTCCTGCACACTGGCAGGTGGAGAGGCTCAAGGAATTTTTTACATTTGAGAAACTGAAGGGAATGTAAAGTGTTTCTCTCCATGCCATTTCACTGTGACAATACTGATTATTATACCAGGAAATAAGATGAAAAGAATACATATGCTGATAATCCAATTACATGAAATAAATAATTTTCAGTCATTCTTATCTCTATTAAGGGTGTCACCAGCAAAGAGATCTGAATACGAAAAGAATTATAGTACCATGTGTGGACATTTAAATCTGGAATTATTTTTGTGCCTACCGAAAGTCTCCTACCACTTAATAAAGAAGGACCATTTTTGGAGATAATTTATTTATTAGGGGCTATTCCATAAGACTGTGTTCTTCCAGTTATACTTACAGGCTAACAGGATCAAAAGTCATTCTCTGGGGGGAGAAATAACTTACAGTGACATACAGAGCTGAGCCTGTGATGACATAATTTCTTTAAAAGTAATTTGTAACTTTATATCGAACACTTATTGAACAGCAGAAATACGTGCCTACATTGTAAAGTGGCATTGACGAGATAATCATGGGATAATATTTTGACGCTGAACTTATTTTTCTTCTGATGTTCTCATTAGAAAAGTTTTTCTGATATCCATCAGCTGCAGAGACTTACTAATTTTCTGAATGAAAGCTTATTCTCTATATCGGTGAAAAGATACACAGACTTCAAGTAAGTTTTGGCCTGAATTTAACTTTGTTTGTTTATGCAGGAAGGTGTTCTGATGTTTATTTTGCTTTTATACGACACTTTGGGGGTTATTTTTTTCTGTGATTAATTATTTTACTACATATATAGTGCCTGAATTTCCAAATGCCTTGGGATACACATCTCAGAATGACTGGTGTTTTCTCAGTATAAATTCTTGTTCGCTTAGGACATAGGAATAGGTTACAATACACAATGGCATAGTTAGTTCTCTCTTGCATGAGAAAAGGTAGACCAAGCCCTACAAAGGTTTTGATAAGGGCTTTGTCCAAAATCTGTTTAGATTTATGGCTGACCAGTTTACAATTGATCAAATCTTAGTGACTGGCGCTGTGGTTTGGAGGGGGATGGAGAGACGCATCAACCTTCCATGTGCTGTAGTTTCCTACTTTCTTCCTAATTACTCGGATCTTGTTAGAAAAGCAACTTAAAGCAGCAGCGAGAGTACTTTTCATTCAGAAGATCAGCCATCTGTGCAGGGATTACTCGGAGCTCTACTATTAAGATGAAGCTGGGAAGGTTGTTTTTTTAAGAAGCAGGCGGAAGCATTTCTGAGTGTCACAAGCCCAAATTTCCTTTCATGTGACATATCTGGGTTACGGTGAGCCGCCCCGAGGCAGACGGCTGGAGGTGGTTGTGTAACCTTACAATCCACGAAACGTGCACAAAGGGGCAAAGAAAGAAATGTATAGAAGAAGAAAAAGAAATTACTTAGGAAAAAACTAATGGTGCAGGCTACAGCGAGGATGCAAAGATGTTTCTCATGTTGCATTGGGTAGAGGAAATGCCACTTTTTGCTCATTTTCTCTGCTAAAATACTGGTTTTGGCAGTGCTGGCTCAAGCAGGGGATGATGTGGGGGGTGGTCCTTGGATCGAGCCTCCCAGGCCTACAGAAGGAAAAACTTTAGGCTGTTGGCGAGGAGGAAGGGCTTGCTCTTAGCCAGGGCATCCAGCCTGATGTCCATGGCACTTGTGAAAGAAATAAAAACAAATGCTGAACCTTCTACCTGAGGTTTTCCATACTTAGACCAACAATAGAAGGAGGGACATAACTCGCTGTTGTCTTAGCATTGCCCCTGGCAGCCTCAAGAACACTACTGCACTGTGACACATTCGTGCTCTTGAAAAACATGATGCTCTTTTCAGATAACATCAGCTTTTTCATTTACTCCACATTGGCAACGCCCTGTTATTCAGACCTTTGCTCTCAACTTGAAGTATCTCACCATATCACTATACAAAACCACTGTTTTTCACATATTTAAATTCATATCAAAGTCATGAACTGGTAGCTGTAATATGAACTTTGCATTTTAAAAAGTGTATCTGCCATTAGGGCTTCTTTGTGTCCACCTTCCACCTGTGCTCTACTTCGTACCCACTTCGGGGGTGTATTTGAAGGGGTGGAGGAAGCCAAGGCGCAAAAGAAGGAACCCCGTCCCTGTCTGGACAAGAAAATGTAGAGCAACATGTATTTGCTGAGTTATCCACGGGGGTCATAAAGTTTTAGATTACAGCAGCAGTGAACTGGCAGCTAGAGGATTCCTCTGATGAGTGTAAACCCCAGGGGCAAGGATTATTCACTGCTCCGAAATGTCATCCCTTAATAAGGCTTTCGCTTTCTGTGCTTAGGTTCATTTAATGCTTTTGTCTTAGCAAACAAAGAACATGAGGTTTTTTCAATTTGCCTAGCTTCCTCTGGTAGATTTATTAAAATACAAACTGAGGAATTATGGAGTGGACAAATGCTAAAGGGAAAAGGAACTGCCAGCTAGCTTTGAAGCACTTACAACTCCTGAGAAAAGCCAAACTACACAGAAAATTATTTCTGGAACTTCTTGTAATTTGCAGGAAGTAGAAAATACTTGTTCTAAAAATTCCTTAAGTAGACCATCAAATCTTTCACACTGCTGCTGTTTAAAAACCCATGAGAACGGAAAAACAATAGGGGCATCAAAGACTGAGATATGAAACTGCAGCTGTAGATTCGCAACTCTCTGTAAGATTCCTCACAGCCTAGCTTTGCAGCACTGTAGCTATTTTTAAACCATTCTTGAAGAATTACTGCCAAATGTCCTCTCCTCTTACCGTTAGAGGTCTCAATAAAAGCACTATCATTGTGTTGAAGAGCAGGTGATGAACGACGTCACAAGAGCGTGGCATTAGATGACAGAGAGAAAAGCAACCCCCACAGCTCTTTGGGAAGCTGTGAGGTTCTTCCTCATCTCTGCTGCAGTGGATGTGGCACTACCACAGTCAAGAAGCCCATCAGCAAAACAGAGCAGTTTTCTTGTTGCTGCTCATTTTCCCTCACCAAAGGTGTTCTTCTCATCACTGGCTGCATATTCTTGCAGGTATCAACAGTAAACATTCAGCACTCCAAAAGAGACCACCACACTTACTTAGCATAAATTGGGAACAGGAAAACATTTGCACCTCCGAGCTGAAAAATCAATTTCAATGCTATAGAATATAATCTCTATGAAATTATTCATATTACTGCTTTCTAGAGAGAAAAAATGTCTCTGACCATTTTTTGCTAGTGAAAAAAATACTGTAGATAAGTTGTAAGCACATAGAAAGTTAATGGTAAACTATTTCCCTTGATTTTCACTGATATTACAAAGAAAGCAAGGTATATATTTCAATGTTATGGTGACATTTTTTGTGTGCCTTTTCCCCAGAACCATGATTTCTGCTTTGGAGGATGGGGGAGGCTACTTTAGGTAAACAGAAAGCGGAAGATTTGGAGAGGTGCTCTGGCTGGCGGGAACCATAAGTCATGGTTTTGTCACAGGACACTGAAAATTAAAAAATCAGAAGCAGAAAAAATCCCCTCTGGGCACTTAAGGTACCTGAACATAGAGATGACCTTCCCAGATATGTTTGTCCCAGTGTTCATCATCTGTAGTGAATTTCTAATACAGCTCTGAGGAGCCAAGCGCAATATTTTCATTTACTTATTTTAATGCAAATTGGTCACTCAAATGTTTTTTGCAGGGTAAAAATTATTGCCAAGTTTAAAGTGTCTTTTAGTGATGCTCTGGTTTACAACACTGAGAAAGCCAGGAGCCCGAGCTTTGGAAGGAGTATCCAAGATCCATGGAAAATTTTCTCTTGTGCCACAGGAAATAAAAACTGGGCAGACAATTTGAGTATAACACAGTTTGCTCTATAAATCCTACTAATTTCTTGAGTCCTAAGCATCTCAAAACACATGAGAATAAAAATTGTTTGTAGAAGCTCCTAAAAATTGATGTCCTCGAGCTTTTTTTGATCTCAGCAATAGCAAGTCACTAAAGCAAAATGTGTAAGAATGGAAAAAAATCGTAATTTTTTGACTCTCTTTTAATAATGGTCCAAAAATGGTTTAGATATAACCAGAAATGTGCACTTTTCTAAAGCATGATTTGGCTTAGGGATCAGCCACCTGATGGGCACTTGCTATGGTCTTGCGGGCTAGAATCTGGAATTTGTGCCCCTTCTTACTCCATACATCCAACAAGGAAACACATGATAATTCTGCTAAGCAGATGAATTATAAAATACCCAGCTTTTATTTTACCAAGGTTTTCATTGGAGAAGATTAAGAAAAAGGATTAGATGGCTGAGCATGGCCATTGCAGACAGGACCCCGAAGAGCAATGTGTCTTTTTCTCTGAAATATTAACCTTGTGACATTATTAACCTTTCTCCTTTTTTTCTCCTCCTTTGATCATTCCTGTAAGCATTAGCCAGTGCTGACAGCAGGAATTTTTGTGAGTAGACTACGGGTTACAGTTCCCTCTAATTGTTCTTTCACATTTTCTTTTGTCTCTCTTTAGATCCAGTCAATTTTGATCATCCCCTCCTACTGCCAGGAAATGACACTGCTCTGTATTCCTTATCTCTTTTCATATGTCATCGAAAGGCATGAAATATAGTGGTAGAAACTGTATCGTAGCGGAAGGCAGGACTAGTTAGATGATGCTATTTTCTACATACGCTCTGGGTCTCTATAAATAAAGGAAGTCTGCAATTATCATTAGAAGATTTGTTAAAATTGAAAAGCAGGGGAATGCCAGTTACCCACAAATAAAAATCTCTTATGTCCCCTCTTACCATTCTTGCAAAATGGGAATCTGTTCCCTATTCTACATATTGTTCCCTTACCGTCACCCTTTCCCCCTCCTTTCCTCTCAGTTCCCTTCCTGTCAGAATGTCCGATGCCTTCATCATTGTGTTCCCCTCCTCGTATCTCAGAAAAAAATGCGTCTCATTAAGTACAAGCATTTTATTGAATCCAGATGAGTTGTTTCTGTACCATTTTATTTCTTGACTATACCCCAGTGACTCTGAGCACACAGCTAAAAGCCTGGGAGCTCGTGTATAACAATCCCTACCTGGAACCCCCCTTTCTTCTGCTTTGAGTGGAGCATCTCAGTGGGGAAGAGCTGTAGCAATCTTTACCTTTCCTTCAAACCTGCACCTTGTGAGAAGTGGGCATGGCATCATGATTCAGATTTGCAGCTAGGCCTTCCTTCAGAAGTCTGCATGTGCTCAAGGATCACTTTTATTTATGGATGTGTATGTGTATTTACACACACGTGCATGCACACATATTGGCATATATTTACAGAAATATATATTTATGCACTTGTAATTATATACTCATTACATAAATACAATTGCAAAACTCGGGACAAAATATCAAAACCCGGACATAAGTGTTGATGTTTTGTTTATAAATTCAGATATTGAAAGTGCTCCGTTTCAGTATCAATTTCTTTTTTTTTTTTTAATTGAATGACGGTGAAAGTTGTAAGGTGAAGTGCAGGATTTTGTACTACACGACAAACATCATCACAGAAATATTTGCACAGTTCCAAAGAGTTTTTCGTCTGTTTTGATCTAAGGATTCCTCAGAACTTGTCCATTTCCATGAACTGTTTAACATGTGATGAATTATTTCCAGGGAACATATGTATTTTTTACAAGTAATATATGTAAAATTATGCATATGTATAATAAAACTCCATAATTCATGTTCAGATTTAACTTTAACTAATTTTAAAAATTCGATACAAAAGCAAAAAGATTTCTTCTGTACTTGCTTGTAGGACAGTTACAAAAGAAAATCTTCTCTCACATTTTTTTTCCAAGCCCATTGAAATGGGCCTGGAAATGAATAAAGAAATGAATAAATACAGTCAACTGTCTGAACATCATCAGTGTATAGAGAAATGCCTGTTTTTTCAGTGATAAAGGAATGACTCATTCCTGCTCTGTAGAGTCGCAGCCAGATTGGAAAACCAACGAGGAGAGCAGAAGTCATTGTCTTCCTTTGAGCTCCTCTTGTTCTATGGCATGAATACAGCAAGCTGATGGGGAGATGTTTTCCCTAAATCTCAGCCATCATTCAGTATTGCTGTTCACCCACTTCTGAGTAAATGCCTGCTGTGTTTTGGGGCATTTGTCTGAAGCAGGGCAAGACTCCCAGAACCGTGTAATTTAAAGTACAAATCTGGTACATCAGTGTTAGATCTTTTACGCAGAGGTCACAATAATCTGTTTTCAGCTCTTATTTTCTAACAGCTAAGAGTAAATAGCTGTTACTACATCTCAGAAGCTGAGGAGTAAAAGGTGATATGCCACAGCTCCCAGCACAGGGGGGAATATCACAACAGACCACGCACTCAAACACACTCGGTAATTTATAGGGAAAATAAATTTAAACAGCTTCACACCAAAAGCCTGTAATCATGTGTTGTGGATGACATAGGAATGTCCAAGACCTGTTTGACATTTATTTTGGGGCCACAGACCAGATAATACAACATCTGCAGTGACGAATATATGGAATTCACCTGCAGATAAGTGGGGCAGTAATCAGCCGCCTGGAGAAAATAGTCTCTCCTTATTGTTTTTTCATGCCTTATTATAATTTCACATTTAGATGCCTAAGCATCAGTTTAGGACCAGAAATTTAGATACCATTTTTCAGAAGTACTTATTTTAACTCTGCATGGAAAGGCCACTGTGCTGCTTGTTTTATTGCCAGTTCTGAGGAGAGCACAGCTGCTGGGACAAGAAGAAGCCCGACTTGCAGTCTTTCAAACAGAGGGAATTCACACAATTGTGCTGAATTCCAGATAATACTTTTAATTTTTTACCCTTTTCATCCGAAATGAGATGTTAATAATCAAGGTTATCCAGGAAATGCGACGTATTCACAAGCTACCGGATCTCCAGTGAAAGGCAGAAAAGATAACATTCAGGACAGTATTAGTAATACAAATTTAGTATTTGTATATACGTAGATGTTTATGCTAATATACATAGCTAGTGTGCATAACAAATTTGTTGGATTACCTCCCTTTTCCATATACCATATGCTTGAGATAATGTGATTATCCTAAAATATTTATAATTCCAGCTCTGAAGCCCTTTTAGTATTGCAAAAGTGACCGTAATTTGTGTATTTTTATGCCTTTCATTTCTTCGGAAGCTCTGCTGCCCAAGGCCAAAAACATTTAAATAGGTCAGAGATAACTGTCATTATCATACTGCCTTTAGAAGCTGCTTTGTAGGAAAATATTTTTTTCCCTTTGGCCATCAATATGTCTCAATTTGCCCTTAAAGAGTCACTTGAAACACCTCATAGAGATGTGACGGCCCCTCGTATCGTGACGTAAGAACTGATCTATGTACAGCAGAATCAGAGGATCACAGAATGTCTTGTTTTGGAGAGACTCACAAGGATCCATGTCATCGACAACCATTGGAAGAAACACAAAATCAATCACAGTGGAAAATTAGAAAGATTTCTTTGCCAAAAGACTAGGATGCCCTGAACCTTGAATCAAACTGCAGGACGGGTTTCTGCTGTGGGCAATGGCCGGTGCTTGCACTGGGCCTATCCTTGTGCATCGCAGAGATCGGACCCGTGAAGACCGAGCGCTGCCTGTAAATATTACTCTACAAATGTACACAATATCCATTTCCAGATAAAAAAAGAAGGATGTAATACCAGGAAAAATGAGAGGGAGGGACCAAAAGGTGCATTGGAAGAATGAAATTGGAAATTAAATTCTTTATGAAAAAAGCATGGATCTGAATTTTGGAGAAAATGAATCAAACGGAAACCAGGCATTGGAGAAATCTGTCTGTTTTATCCCTGGCTGCAGAGATGTCCAAGCATGGCTGGGTTAAATAGCACTACCAGTCCAGTCTTACAATATGGACAGCAGTATCCCAGACAGCAGCACACATGGACATTTAAAGCTGATTTCACCTGTGCCATTCTTAATTTCTGACAGACTGTTCAACAAAAGGTAGCACCAGAAGCCATAGATCTAAAAATTAAGTACACTAAATATTAAAGAAATGTACTTTCCTCCCATTCATACTTGCCAGGGGAGAACTGAAGCATGACTGACATTTACAGCCATCACCCAGGAAGGGACTCCGATTAAATTATAATCCCAGGGATGAACTGCCCACTGCAGTTTCAGCACAAAAAGGCAAGGCTGCCGTAAAGCAAGAGGGCTGAAGGCCACGATGAGTTTTTGGTCGGTGGGTGATGTAGTTATGGATGGGGATCTTCTTGAGGTCCTAAAAGATCAAATTGCCACATTGCAGAGGAGGTCACAGCAAATGCCAGGGCTTGAGAGACTGCTGACTTTCTTCCAGCACTGGCTCCAGGCAGAGTCACTACCGCTGCCACAACCATCACCCTGCTTTTCGTTTAAACTTACGGACCATCTTGTTAGTGCTCCATTAAAGGTGCTTTTAACTTCAGTGGTGTGTGCTGAATTGTAACAGTGACGAAACATCATCTCCGTCCTTCCTCCTTTCCTCGGATGCGTGTAAGGCCTGAAATATTCTCTACGCCTCTTTGGGAATGTTGCTTTCCATAAAATTTTCATTTCGTTACCTGACTTGGAAAAATCCACATATGTTTTCTGCTTCTAGATGATCTTTTCACCTCTGGTAGTTTAGGACAAATTTAAACACACAATTCTGGGAAGTGTTCTTTAATAGTGCTCCTCATTCCATTGCTTCACAGTAGGAAAAAAGTCATTATGCACAGCAAGTACTCATTTTTGCAGTGAGTTTTACAGGAGCTTGGGATAAAAGATACAAACACTACTTTTGCAAATAAAATGGAATATTTAGAGAATATCCGTAAATACCTGTAGAATTGTCCAAACGTGCACTGGAGACCCATTTTTGTCACAAGGCCCCATGTGTGTCCCCTCAGCTTGTAAAAAGTGGTGTTTTTGCCAGATGCATACAAGACCCTTGGATGTTCCCACTCCACTATTTCTGTGTAGTTAGGAATAATAAATATTTTGTTAGCACTGTGGCATACTTTTCCTTTCACACCTTCATGCACAGGACATTCCTTTTAAATTTAAATTGGAATACTGCTTTTTCTGAAACATAAATTATTTTATTTACTATTTAGTTAATATCACTCTAATACCTCTTGCTTCTGTGATCGCAGCTGATATGTTCAGGAAGAACGATGTACACAGCAGTTTGACTTTCTCATCAAGGTTTATATTGCTCACAGGTCCTCCCAGCCTGTTGGTCTGATGCTCAAAATAATGTTCTCAATACAACTTCTCTTGGAAAAATGCAACGTTTTAAGCCCTTATTCTATATAAAAAGAATAGAACTGCAAAGAAAACATTATGAGTGTAGAAAAAATAACGAGACTACGGAATTAACAAACAGACTTCTCTTCTTTGACCTGGGTACCTGCCTTGAACTAGCCTAAGGGAATCAATGGTGTCCCGACATCAAAAGTAGAAGAGCAATTTTAATCCACCCTGGCCCTCCTCAAACAAAGATGATTTTCTCTGAATTTTTTAAAATACAAACCTCATTACAACCTGAATAGAAAGAGATATTCTCCTGCCGTAAAACCGCTGAGGGTGGATAACAGTACCTTAAGGAAGCAAGAGCCTTCCCTGGGTTTGAACACTTTTTTCCTTTAGGACGGTGGCTTTTCTCTGCCAGGGTGTAGATGAGAAAGAAGATATGCATTGGCCTCGGTGAGGTGCAGCAGGGCCATGGGTTGGGGGTAGTCTCCATGCCCTCAACACAGCCCCAGCTGCACTTAGAGGAGCTATTGCCTCTGTCACTCCATATTTGTCCCTGCTTCCTCCTCCTGAGCTCATAGAAGTAGAGAACTGCCACTGCCACGGGGCACCGTCACCCTGCGGCTCTCTGACGGCAGCTCTGTTATGCCCATTGGTCACAATCAGTTACTTCAAAGACACAAGGGGGACTTTCTGGCAGCAGCATGCCTGGCTGAGACAAGGTTACATGAAATGGGGATGTCAGCCTAAAAGCAGGTTGCGGAAGTCCACTAAGCAATCATCGGAAATGGAAAGTCACCCTGCGGGTGCAGCAAACACAGAGTTGCGGGCCTTTCAGACATATAGTTGCAGGCAGAGGAAGTAAATCAGGCTCAAGCTGCCCCACTGCCAGCCCGTGATTTGGTTTATATTTTTATGAGCTCTCCAAAGGTTATTAAACTTGGTGCACTTGCTATTCAACACTAATATTTTAGTATGTCAAAAGGAAAGAGTACTGCAGGAAAAATGTGCTCCGGCGTTGTGCAGAAGGGATGAGCTTACTGGTGTCTCTGCAGCACTGTATGCTTTGCTGGTGAGGAACCAGGGATGGCGTCATGAGCCCCTCCGTCACTGCCGGCCTGGGCTGGTGACCGTCATTTTGAGGCGGTATGGCTGGGTAAAGTAAACAGCAGCCAGGGAAGTTATTTGCTTAGTGAGTCATGCTACAAGCAGCTGCCTTCCAGGATTAAGACCTGGAAAGGTGAAGTGACGAAGGTATTGCTGTCCTGCAAGCATTGAAGAAAGTGAAGAAAACAACCAAAGCTGGTTGAAACCTTGAAGAAACATGGAAAGAGGGACAAAGCAATGTCCTGAGTACAACAGCTGGAAACATGTACCTGGGAGATAATGATGTTGGCTTTGCTCACAGATGAATGGCAATTTCTTCAAGAATATCGAAAGAGGAAGTTGTGATTGCTGAGTAATATCTGCTCTTTCCAGAATATTCCATTAATCTAGGCTATATGGCGCTTTTGCATTATTGCCTCATATTTTGCGCTTGGAATGTATTTGCCATTCACGCACGATGAATCCCACGCCAGCATCCCAGGCCACAACCTGCCGTGTGGGAGGTATTTTAAGAACCAAAGCTTGGACAGATTGACTTGTCCATACCCAACAAGATCCTGCGCATTTCAGATTTGCTGGATTTTTTTGAAAATGTAAAGGTCTCAGTATAAACACCTTGTCTCAGGATACCTCAGCATATGGTGGTACCTGCACTCCACCACGTACCAGGCGGCCTCCTGCCTACGTGTGAATGAATGACTAACATTTGCTTTAAAGATCCTACGCCAATAGCAGCACTGAGAGTGAATATTCTTCAAAGTTTCATATGTTGTAGCTGTCTAGAAGGTTTTTCATGAATCATTTAAATGAAGATCTCTGCGTAAGGTCGTTGTTAAGCCCTCCCCAGAAAGTCTCTGAGATTGCTGCTCAACAATCTTTAATGTGATATGCACGTTCACAAGTTTACTTACCTTCTGAACCCCAAATTCTGCCTTAGAAATTTGAAAGTCGTCCATCTGGTTGAATTTAAGTAGGCTAATGTCTCACCTAACAAGCTTTCTGGCGCATATTTCAATTCTGTTGAACTCTCCATCCTTCACTTCACATTGTTGTCCTCAGTTAGTCAGGGTTTTTTTCTCATTTTTGCTTTTATTTGAACTTGAGCCATTTTTGTCAGTGAAATTTCCGCCTGGGTGCTGGAATATGTTGCTTTTACGCAGTGTGACGGAAATCATTTCATGCTAATTTGAAAAAGGAATGTGTACATTTCAAATTCTGCACTGATTTTCATTGCTTGAATATTCCTGTACACATCTCCTCTGTAACGATCCAGCTTTGCCACAACTTTTGTGTCTATCGTGTCTATTTTATTGCCTCTTTTGCTCAGTCTTTCTGCCACAACAATATCTTCAGTGCCCTCATCACATGGTCCTCCTAAGTTGATACTCTACCATCAGGAAATTACCAGCTGGGATTTTTCGTAGCGGAAACTCGGAACACTGTATTTCATTTCCAAAGTTCACTAAAATGTGAAAACAGTAACTAAGAGGTCACCAAAGTATCTGTCCAGGCCTTTGGTCAAGAGGCGGGAAAATACTACTTCGTATGCTAAAAAGTGATGAATTGAAATAAAAGTATATTTTATGAAGCTTTAACAAATTTGTGGAAGTGGGGTTCTTTGCGCAAGGAGGTGTATATCTTTCTACACGTAAAGTCAAATGCTGAGGCTGAAACCTTGCACACGAATTATTTCTGTAAACACCTCCATCATCCGGTGAGCCAACAAGGGCTTTTGAAAACCAGGCGGAGTATGGCACTGGACACAGGTATAAAAACTGGGTTTTAGTTCTCCTTTTCTCTGGGTTGTATATACTAGAGATCGATAACAGAAGATAGCAAATTAATTTGACATAAAAAGATGAGCACATGAAACCCTTTCACTGCACACAGTGAGAAGCTTAAGACATGCTTGGTCTTGATGATTAGTCCTATTAAGTACTCTGCTTTATACAAGACAAAATTGCTGTGAAACCAGTGGGTCAAATGTGCTTTTTCTATGGAGAAAAAAGGGGGAGAAAATTTGTGCCCAGATTTCCAGAACAATTAGGATAGATAGGTGTTCCAGCGAAAATTTACCGAGTAAGTGACATCGGTAGTTCGAGGAAGTGCATGTGGGACAGGCTCTGGCAAGAGACAGTTGCCACACGAGGACACAGATAACACTTCTAATGTCTACAAAAATTTCTGCATGTGAATGCACCATAACGCACAGTGTTATCCAACAAACCATACGAAAAGTCAGGATGTGCAAGCCTACAGACAGCAGGAGTTTTGAGGTTTCCAGCACTGCTATTTTTCAGGCTGGAAATGCTTTTAACTATTTGCCTGCTGGTGGCCTATTCCTTGACATTAAGATCTCCAGCATGAAGCACTGCAAGGACCTTTTCCACCAAATATGCTTTTACATAGTGAATTGCTCAACTTTCCTCTGTTGCATGCCTTCTGGGGAACATAGTGCCACTAATGCTGGTGAGATGTCCACCTAAAAACCCTCTAGATGAAATGGACATTGTGGGTGAATAGAATGGTAATTTGTCTCTGCTGCAAATGTTAAAAGCAGCAATTGGCACCTGGGTGCTTGTATTTGCTTTCTTTTCAAATAATTCTCTCCTTCCAACTACATCTCCTTGTTTGTTTTCTCACCGACTGAAAAATGGAGCTTCATGAAACGATAAGTAATAGACACCAGAAACAGAGAAAATATACAGCAGGATTTATGACCTCCAGTCTTGGACCAGGCATAACTAAGGCTTTCTGAGTGACTGCAGCCTTGATGCGGGAAGGCTTCTGTCTGAGTGTGTAGTAGATGATTATCATCCATCATGATTTCAGGGAAGTATATGATAGTGTTCCACAAAGCAGGAGAATGGACAAAGCTGGAGTTCTCTGAAAAGTTTTCAAAGTAGCCCTAATCTAATCTCCATGATTACTTGAGACAATGAAAAAAGAGAAAGAAAATGTGTAGAAGCAGAGTATGCCTAATGAAGATGATATTGCATTCTGTTAGTCAGCAAGGCAAGGGGGCAGAAGAACAAAGCTATGAGGAACAATTCTACAGGTGCCTTCTATGAAACCTAACGCAGAGATCAAGAAGAGCAGCTTTCTTCAAGACTCTGCATCCCCTCTGCATCAGCGACAGAACTGCTGTGACTCCCTGGGAGCAGCCTGGCCAGCAAATATGGACAAAGCGATTACATTGCTATTGCGAAATAATAATCTGGCAGTGGCTTCCTGGAAGTTGATTAGGAAAACCTTGTTAGAAACAGGCTTTGCTAAAGTCTGACTGTCTCTGGCATGGACATTTTGGCCACGACATTTTGAACAACTGTCTACGTGTCCTGGCTGCACATTCTTTTACACAGGGGCATTTTGGAAAAAAACCTCTGGCATCCTCTGGCCAACTCAGAGAGTCTAGGACAGGGCATAGACCTATTGGGCATATGTAAATTGTTGGGATTTAGTCAAGCGTCTGATAGCACTGTTTGGAGAAAGTTTTTTTTAATCAGACAGAGGGGTTTAAAACCCTGTCACTCATAATCATTGCATGACCACTGCACTTTTGTTGTTTTGTACTGAGGTACGCTCACTATCACGGAGAAGCTTTCCTGATCTTCCACAGGGGCAGAAATAACGGAATCAGCACTGGATATTTTTTTACTCGAAAATGTTAGCAGGTTTGACCACAGTATTTCACAATTAAAGAGCACTTTGGAGGGGAAGGTAGAGTGCTGCAGGTTTCCTAAGACCTGTCTGACACACAGTTGGGGACTTATTTGTGGCTGCAGCTGAGGAAATCTGGATCTGCTCCTCAGTCTTGCATCCTGGATCGCCTTCCTGTCCATCTTCTATGGACATTTCTTCTAACATTTCTGCTTGCATTGCTCATAAATACAAACTCTCCTCTTTTCTGGTTTTCAATTTTCCAGGTCAGAGGGCTACGAATGGCTCATTCCTGCTTGGGGCACGCCATAATGGTTATCCTCATCCTTCTTTCCTTGTTTCTCCCTAGGAATAGTTGGCTGAGCAGAAGCAGCACCTCTCAGGGTCTGACCAACATGCTCATGGAAGTAGAAAGTATAGAACTGATGACGAAGGTATGGACTTGTAAAACACCTCTAAAAATACATTTGGGAAAAGTTTCCTCTCTTTGCTTTCTCCTATGCAATCAGTGAAGACATTAAAATTTACTGTGGCTGCTATTTCCAGGGAAGATTTGGGAGCAGAAATAAAGGCTCCTTTTTCAGAGTGCTTTTTGGTATTACAATTGTGATTTTTCTGTCACTGCCGCTTCCTGCACGGGAATTATGTCTACAGGCAAGATCTTTCATAATATTTATTTTGTAAAATTCGATTTTCTTTTAGCTATGTAGCTACTGGAGGGTGCCCCCACTCTGAGACTTTTATACACTCTAGAAAGCGGACTTTCTATGCCGATTGTAGACAGCAATCGCGGTCTTCTATGCTTTGTAAAGGAATTATTTCAAATCTCCAGTAGTACTGTGGTTTTAAATAGGAAGTTTTCCTTGATGTTTCCTAAAGTCAGACTACACAGGTATTTTAGTTGCACACAATGGCACAGTGAGATGCTTTCCGAGTGAGGTAACTAGATAACATGGTAACTGGTGTCAGAAACTCATTTAGCCGCTAAAACATTCTCGTCTTCTTGCTTCCTTCTAGTCATTTGTCTTCTTTCATCATTTTTGTGTTTCTTTTTTACTTTCACCTTATGTTAAAACTTTAGATAATTAGGGGCAAGGACCATCATATTTTATTTGTAATATTGCAAGATATTTCTGAGTAGAAATAATGTGTGAAAGGAGATAATTTATTATGGGAAAGAAAACTTTGTGTAGCAGCAAATCTAAAGATTCAGCTGTCCAGGAGCTCATTAGTCCTCTGTTCTTCCCTAGTTATCAAACTAAGTGGTGAAAAGCAGTGAGCCCAAATCTTTCCACAGGGCATGAGATTACATGTGCTATATATAGTCACATTGCCATAAATACTAAAAGGCTCTGGTGTGGCTTTTGCAGTGTCTGCCATTATATTTCACATACAAAGCAAATAAAAATATGTATTTCCATACGAGATGCAAGGTGTGCTGGTTACTTCCCTTAACTATGCAACTATTTGCTCTTGTATAGTCAATTTGGCCTCTTACTGTAGTCTAAAGGAGAATTTGATGCTATGTGCTTTTATATAAATATCAATCACGTTCATATACCCCAACAGCTGCACTTAAAACCGCATTTTTTTTCCTCTGACTGTTGCATTGTGGTGTCTATGTTTTGGTGAGCAGCCGTGGCACGGCGCTGCGTACCAGGATCCAGACTAATGGGCTTTCAGGGCATGGAAACTGCTCTCGTACAGTCCCAGTCACGCAGGAAGCCAGCGAAATCTGAAATACTCATAATTAGAGGTCCAAAAAGAAATTTCTTTGCACAGGTTTAAACAGCTAATGAGAAAAGTGGAGGGACTAGTACTGTCTGAAGCACTGTATTCTGTTGGCTCGTTCATTCCCAGAAAGTTTTCTAGCTTTAAAGCATTGCTTTGTCTTTTCCCTCAAATAAAGAATGCATTTGCCAGCCACCTTCTCTGAAAGAGTGCAAGTGGAATTGTATTTCTTTTCCCAAGGGAAAAGTTATTAGCAGTTGACAAAAAATGCCAACAATTAAGTTTAGATGAAATAATGAATGGAAAAATTTTTGTGTCTACATGAAAATATTGGAATGGAAACTATTTGGAATGGAAAGCTATGGTTGACTCTAAACAATTTAATGATTTTCTTTCATTCATTTCTTTCCGTTTTTACAAGGAAAAAAGCTAGTCCTTCAAATGAAAGGCCTGATATCAGTTTGAAATATTAAGGTGTAATGTTTTTTCTTTCCAGAAAGTTCATCTTTTTTTGAAACAGGACAAATGTCATATCTTCCCCTATGTCATTCTCCAGTTACTCAGTTCCTTTCAGGTGGACGTTTCATACATTTTCCCCCCTGAAATGCACCTTGGGCAGAGGTTTAAATTATTGTTGCAGTGAGTAAGGTTATAATCCAAAAAGAAATTTTGCTGCAACATAAGAGTCACAAAGTTAGCAAATCCTACAAGAGACCATGGAAATCCTTTCTATTTCTCATTTAAAATCAACCAGTTCCCTATAGCCAGAGAGAGTATCTCAGTGGATTTTGATTCCTTACATTTTTTACTTTGTAATAATCCACCACAGATGGATTATGCTCTTTATTAATCATACTGGTCTTTCCAAACATTTCGTCATAATTTTGACCGGGAAAACGAGCAGAAGTGTTTTTTTTGGGGAAACCCTGCTGCTAATGCTCTGAGAAGTTGCATAAATTATAACAAAATTGACTTAGTAATTTCTTAAGTAATTCTTCTTCTAAGAGATGTTTGGGTTAAACCACTATGGATTTGGTAGCATGTTTCTGTTCCAAGTCTCCCGTTGGAAAACAAACTTAGTAAGTAATGACAGTGATCATGAGCACCATGTGAAAGCACTGCCCAAAATTAGAGCTCAAACGTCACTGACTTGTAACAATCCCTTAGTCACACTGCTATATGCCTTTTTCCGGGTTAAAAGGCAGGGAGTGAGAAGAGTCCCTTTTCTGGGACCTTGACATACTAAATGAATCCCTTACATGAATGGTTAGAAAATAAACCATCAGAGAAGACTGGCTACTGGCCATTTTCCTGCCATGTTCTACGTTGTTCTTGCTCTTTATCAGAGACCCTTGACGACGTGATTGACGTGCAACACAAGCAAACTATATGTTGGTAGACAGAAGTTACTGCAATAGGGAAAAAAAGATTTTGTCACCAGGATGGGCAGCATGGATAAATACCCCATTCATGAAAAATAATAAAAAGCAGCAGAAGAATAAGTGGAAAATTTACCTTAAAAAATAAACAAATCAAGCTATTTAGAGAAAGTCAATGACCCTGAAAGGGAAAAGGCAGAGCCACTCTCCCTACAAGTAGTGATCCCAGGGGTTTAAAAATTGGTATCCTCACTGTTGGACTTGAAATATGGCCTAAGCCTCTCGTAGATCTTTAAAAAATTTTTATTTAAAATACATATTTTCTCAAATAATACCCCTAAAATTCTGTGATTTCTGTGTAAAGACCTGAAGGACGGTCTGAACTTAAATGCTGCAGTGGCTGAGTAATATCTCTGTCTTAAAAAGTCTTCTAATATTAAAGCTTAGCAAATAGAGTACAGGAACAAGGATTTCTACATTATAAATGTGACTACATTTTAAGCACGGCAATAGAAAGATGAAAATCCTGTCTGACCAATGGCTTTCAGTCGATTTTTACAAAAAAAAAAATACAAAAAATCTCTTTCAATTGCTAGCCCAATTATGTAGCCCTAGCCACCTGTCTATTTAACTTTCAGTAATTTCGGCTTTTTTGCCTATACTACTGGTCAACCTTACCTCAAAACATTTTTATGGATATGTATTTATATATATGTAATTATGAGGAAAAAAGTTATGTAAGGCTCTTCTCTTTGTCTGGTGGGAGGTGGCATGAGTCACCAAAATCAGAGGTGAGAGTCTGATGCACTTTCGATGTGCTGCTTTTCTGTCTCTTTTCTATCCCAGCGACATCCCAAGGGCAGGGTGACATCTGGCCCACCTAAAGGTTTTGGTAGCAGACCTCAGAAACAGATGCGGGATTTACAGAACCCAATGGCCTGGGGATTATTTTTTCCCTTTAAATTTTTTTAAAAGCGAAGAAAAAAATTTATTATCCAGTTAAAATTTTAACTCAAACCTCTTTATTTTAGGTCATATTTGGCATTCCTTTCACATCCAAGTGTTTACACTTATGACACTGTATATTTTGTTTCAGCGTCCTTGGCCAACACTTTGGCTTTTTAAAAAGTTCATTTTGGGGCATTGCTTAATAATTTGAACTAAAGCAGAAAGGTCCAGATGTATTTTAGGCCCTGCAGGATCATCGGAACACTCGAGGAGAGACAAAAAGCATTGTGGGGAGTCTCCTGCAGATAACGGAAAGATCGTGGCAGAACCCAGATTCTATAATAACAGATGGTGAGGAACAGAGTTAGCTAGTTCGGTTTCCATGATTTTAAAGTGCAGAAGATCTCTCCACATGACATTGTGCGCTGTAGTCTCAGCTCTGTTATTACATAACCATTTTAATGTGTGCGCTTCAGTCCCTTCCTCAGGACACTCGCTCATGGGTGTAAGGCTTTAATTTCCACGCTGATGTCTGGCTGAGCGACGCTGCCTCTCACAGCTTCACAGCGTGGAAATTTTTGACTTTTCTCCCCTCACAGCCAAAGAGCCAAACCAAACCAGAAGAGAAAAGGGAGAGTGCAGAGGTTTAGCTAATGTTAAGGAGATTCTACCTCTGCTTTCCTTCATGTTTACAAGAACAAGGTGCTGTGTAAATTTTGTTGTTCTGTGGGCACTGGGATTATCTCCTCTTTATCCGCATTTCGTGAAAGCAACAGTCAAAGAAAGAGTGATGCTCTTCCTCGCGGAACATACACCAAGAAGGAGGGGAACCTCTTACGACTCTTTTGGTACAGAGAAAGAGCAACAATAATACTGCTTTTTGGAAACGTGATCTTGTTAGAGCACAACACTGTGTCAGAAAAAATTGCTGGTGGGAAGAAACCCTCCTGGCATTGGTCACAGCGATCACTCTGAGCCAGGATCCCTCAAGGGTTTTAATTTCTTCTCCCCTCTGGAATTGCCTGAAATTTCTTGTTCTTATAAAGATGTTTTGGCTCAAAATTCCCAACAGGTTTTTAAAGAAGGACCTGGCTCATAGTCAGTTACATGCCCTGGGAAGAGAATGGTCGCTTTTTAATTTGCAGCACGCTCCTTCAGCTCTTGGACTCTTGGTCAGGTTTACAGTAGGGTCAAAACTCTACAGTAAACTATAAAAAAATTAATATTTTATCCATTAAAAACCATGTTAATGTAGAGATAATAACACGAGGAGGCACTGGAGCAACTAAGAGCATACAGGAGACACAGTTGTCCTTGGCGTCCCACACCAAAAGCCAATGAAAAAGGTTTGAGCCTGAAGTCTCGAGCACTGATGCCATCCTGCATCCAAACAGAGTAACTTGAACAGTAGCCACGGCCTATTATGCGAGAGCTAAATCTGTCCAACAAATGCAAGTCTTGTGTCCCAGCATGATAGAATGCCACCTTTTTCCTGTTCTTCTTCATCTTGTTTTTAACGTTGAAGGAAGACATACCAGCCTTGAGCAGGAAAGGACATAATAATGCCCCAGTACTGGTAGAAAAGACCCTCTCTACTGCTGTGAATAGTAATGGCTCTTTCTGAGCACCTGATGGCGAATGAAGTGATGCTCTACAAGTCTGCTTGGCAGGTGGACAGCGAGCAAAGCCTGGGCCATGGGACCTGTGAAGTTCAACTTCAAGAGAAGTATGAGAAAAGCAGGATTAAAAAAGTAATCAAGCTGTCTTCCTTTATTAATGACTCAGTGATTCACACAACATCCCACATTTCGTCTTTGAAGGGCTTCACTCTTGGGGGTAGCTTTCTTTGGAACCCAGTGTTTTGCATGAAAACGGGAAATGCATCTAAAACCAATAGTGATGAGACTGTATCCACTTTCTTTTATTCATTATATTTCTCCTTTTTTCTACTCCTGCTTCTCCACTGTAAGCCTTGTCAGAAACCATCAGCCCTCTGCTGGTGGAAACAGACTTTTTTGCCCTTTCTGGCCTTTTATGTTGCTTATCACAACCCTCTACACTGCCTGTTTTGTCTGAGAAACAAAGAGATCCAGTGATCTGCCAGACACACGTGATGTTATTAAACTGGTGCTACAAACTGCTGCCAGGGAAGTTTCACTGTGGCTTTTCTCCCACAGCTAGAACAGCGGGCCCAGAGGGAAAAATCACGCCACGGTGCAAATTACTAATAACAGATATGTTCCATGTGAGATTGTCATACAAAAACCCCAAAGGGAAACTGTAGGAAAATACTTTAAAGTCTTATACTTGTCCTTGGCCCTGTGATTTACACAGGGGACGTTCTGCCTAACTTGTTCCTCCTTTGCCCATCCATAGCTGGTGAGTTCCCATGTGCCACATGAATGAGTCAACTTCCTTTTCACTGGAAGAAATCCCCATCAAGTGGAACGGGGCAAGGGGTTTTAAACAAGTCTTTCCATGCATGCAAAACTATGAAGAGGAGGAAGCCAGTAAGGCGAGGCTGTACATTACCACGAGCAGCTGGTCCAGGCGGAACAAAGGAGCAAGATTTCAGAGATGCTACCTCTCCTGAGCTGAAGATAGCGCTCCAAAGACAGAACAGAAACAGTGTGGGAATAAAGACATTTTTAAGGTATGTTTTGTTTTTTGTTCTATCCTCTTTACAGTGCTCATCTCCCACAGCCCTACATGGGCTTCCGAGCAGAAAAGGAGCTAATTTTGTCCCTTTTTCCTGCTCTCAGTGATGACGTTAGCCAAGATAATGTCTCTCCATGGATTTCTTGTACTTTACACTTGACACAGCTGTAATCAGATAAAGGAGTAAGTGATGATCCAAACCCCTGTGGATACTGAAGCCTCTCGCTCATCTCTGTTGTAGCCAATCCAGGGAGCCAGCTGTATCTAAGGCTGGGCTCTCTGGCCAGTGTCATGGTGTCACACAGCTTCATTTTCCTTTTTGATACCATAGTCCAATTTCTGCCAAAGGGACATCACCCTGTGATAATGTAGGAAATGTAGTGTTCTGAAGACGAACACAGAGGCACTAAATAACCCCTGCCAACAGCAGGGAAAATCACTGCCACAAAAAGATGAATTCCTTCAAACAAGCTCTGTGTCCCGGTTTGAGACAAGTTTAGGGGAAAACGCTCTGGAAGGAATGCCTCTTTAGTAAAAGACAAGACTTTCTTGGCTGAAAGTGAAAAAAGTATTTACATAACAAAGTGGGAGCAGGGCACAGGAAAAATATGAGTGAAGTTAGATAATAAACATTACTGAGAAATCTGGAGAACTTAGAGTTCCCTCTCTAGCTGGCTCAGCCCCTCCCAAGGCCCAAGGCCTGGTGTGCGGCGTCCACGCAATCTCCCCGCCTGTCCACGGGGTCCGATGACCTCTTTCTTGGATAACAGATAAGCCGAGTAGTTCCAGAAGAAGAGGAAGAGGAAGCTACCAGCAGAATGCAGCATGCAGTGCTGGGCCAAAACCTCTTGCCTCACGTAATATGTTAGCCAAAAGCATAGATGTAACTCTCTCCCACTTCAAGCAGAGCTGAGCAACGTGAGGGAGGTGAGCTTAGAGTGGCCTGAGGAATCACTCCGGCTTACCCCCTTCCATGCCTCGGACCCAGCTTAAATTTGAGGGAAACACATCTCGACATAAAGGAGACTATAGGGGAATAGACTATTGTTATAAAATCACCGCAGGACACTGTGCTGTATTGAAGGTCTCTGCTCAAGCTTTTTCACTAACTGCCTTCCTGCAGTTAATAAACCCGAATTTACACAAAAGATTAGGCTGAGATGAATTTGGGTTTTTTTGGGTGCAGGCAAAAGACAAGAAGCAGGGAATTGTGACATTTAAGTGTTCTTATGAAGGTGTTTTCATGGATTTCTCTGGACCTTGAAAAGCATAATTTAATATCTTTTGCTTTATCTCATTGAAAGAAGCAGCCAAGCCCTAACCTACTTACCCTCAGGTTTAACGCAGTCTTTAGCACTTGCAGAGGAACAGTGTTAATTATTCAATACTCTCTGCTTTTTCCATTTTGTTTACTACGCTGTCGTATTACAAGTGTTCCGCTATTTCTCATAATACAGTATGAGCTATTAAGTTCTCAGGTCTTCAGCACTCATCTACAGAAATGACTAACTATTTTCAGCTTCTAAAATTTGTGTTTCAACTGGTATTCAAGGGGGACTACAGTCGTAAATATGGGCACAGCTCTAAACTGGTGAAATATGGTCAAACACTACAGAAAGCTTAGAAAATTATGGAAGACCCTTTCCAAATTATCTGCTCTTTCTTCTAGCAAGTATGCTTTTAAAAAACAGATGAAAAGCAAGAGATTCTTGAGCTGACATTTTGTACCATCTCAGTTAAATCTGCTATGTTCGCTTACTGTGAAGAAGACACTGTTTCAATTACATAAGTTGTTCCCTGTTCTTGAGTTTTATCACTAATATACTCTCTCCTTGGCGGTCTTCAGATCTTGGACTGTGAAGCAAATTGGGATGAAGAAAGCTAAATCTTTTTTTAATCCGTTTCTATCTCTATAGGCACATTTCCACTCAGAGGCTTTTTGTGTCCTCTCTGCAGTTCCTTCAACGTTTTCAGCCTTTCAAGGAAAGATTAAGGAAAGCCCTTCTCTTTCCACAGCTGCATCCATTGCAGGATTTCAAATCTAAAACAGCTGGAGAGGCGGAGGATGATGCAGACAGCTGCAGAAAGTGTCTGTGTGATGCTTGGTTTAGATGCTTCCTGCTGCCCATGAGGAGAAGGAGTAGGATTGAACCTGGCAAAACACTAGTGAAAAGTGCTGCCTTACATCAGCTCCACAGCTTGGGAGACCATTTTCCACCCTTTCCGTCTCGAGATGACACAGGCAAAAGCAGACAGTATGAACACTAGCTGACAGCCCTAAAAGTGCCAATTGGAGCAACATCAGGGAGGGGCAAAGATGGTGAGGAAGGGCACTGCTGAGATGTGTTTGCAGAGCAGGTGGCATCCTGATCCTGTGTCTGCAGCCTCTCCTTAGAGACAGCGCCAGCCGCATCCAGAGCTGAGGAGGATTGCAGGGAGATGCTAATTATTTATTACAGAGAGCACCATATCCATCAGGGCCTCCAGAGGCTGTGCAGAACATCAGCCTTCCCCAAAAGGTTGGCAAATGAACGAAAGGAGGCTGCTCTGATCCTGTGGCAGTGTCTGCCACGGTCAAACATTTAGCAATCCACTTTCCAACTGTGACTTCGGGCGATGCTCCTTCCAGAGCTGGAATTCATGCAGCGTGTCCCTTTTTAGAAAGCTCTCTGTGCTCTGGGAGATCTGCTCAGCTGCCCTGCGGTCTGGTTGCTTAACTGCTTTAAGGTACAGTAATTTCCTGGTGAGACAGCCAACAATAGCCTGCATTTCAATATTTCTCTTTAATTTCATTATCTGTTTAAATTAATGGGTTTTTTCCTCTATGTCTCGCTACATAGCAATTTTTCTCCCATACGCTGTGGGTTTCCTTCCTTGAGCAGCTGCTCTGTAACTTTTCGTGGGACAACAAGTCCCTGGGCCATGCTGCCAGAAGATGTGTGATGAGTATCGCTTTCCATCCCTCTCCTTGCTGCACTTGGAGAGTGAGAACATCAGGACCTTTGCTTTCATAGGGCAAGGGGAGAGAGGTTTTTACAGCTGCCTTGGGCACACTCCTTCCCAGCATATCCATGTCGGGATCTGAGAGGATGACAAAGCTGCTTTTCATTTTTGTTTCCATTATGCCTGTATTTGGAGCAGAAATTCCTTGTTTTCTCCCATTAAGAAGAAATTATGACTCCTTTCCAGCAAGGATGAGCAGGTTTCTTGTCCTAAACCAAGGCTGTCATAGAGCCACGGAATCAATCAATGGTTTGGGTTGGAAGAGTTATGAAAGGTCATGTAATTGCAATCCCCCTGCTATGGGTTGGAACAGACCTTCTGCTAGGTCACGTTGCTCCAAACCAATGCAACCTGGACATCAACACTGCCAGGGATGTGCCAGCCACAGGTTATCTGGGGCACCCTGTTCTACTCCCTCAACACAATCAGAGGAAAAATCTTTTCCTACTGTCTTTTCTAAACCTACCTTTTTTTCCAGTGGAAAGACATTTCCCTCTTTCCTGTAGCTATTCCACTCTGGCAAGGAGTCATTCCTCAGGGAAGTACAGGGACCCCTTTTTTTACCTTTCTCAAAGGCTCCGAGGTGCCCCCCAGGGTGGTGGTGGGAGAGAAGGGTCCCCAATCATTTGAGCAGCAGCTGTGAGTGAACACCGTATGGCAGTCCCTTCACTCTCCCTTGTTAACCAATCAACTGCCACTTTTTTCTGATCGGGGGACACCCTCGCTTCACACCTCTTCCCTTCACTCCATGAAATATAAATTTCTCAGAAAACCTCAATGTTAAGACGCCTTTGTAGAGACTCCTTCAGATATTTGACTACAACAAAAGGATCTTCATGTTTGTATTAAGCCTTACGGGGGCTGTAATTTTCCTTATGCAGAAACTACTTAAAGTGCTCCTCAAGAATTAAAATGCAGATCTAATAGAGTTTTCAAAGAGCATCAATTAATTGATTTTACTGGAAGTCTCAGACGTCAGCCTTACAATGCACTTAAGAAAAACAACTAAATTTGCTAGATCTCTTGCAGGTATATGCCATTTAAATTTCCCGGCAGAAAAAAGATGAGAAAAATGCAGAGGAGTGGAAGGGTTATGCAGTGCTCTGACATTTGCTTAGCTCTGTGTCAAGGGAAATGATATTTTCAGCAATTTTGAACACCTCGTTTTGTTTAATAATAGAAGATTTACCTGGAATGAGTCATGGTGCCATCTTCTGTTTTTAAGCACCATGACCCATCCACCGGAAGCATTTCTGAGGGTTGAGTAGAGGACCTGCCTGCAAAAACCAGCTCTTCAGTGAGCGGGGTGGTAACCTGTGGCAGGCACAGCCTTGCAGCCCACCAGAGACCGATTTTGGAGGGCTCTGCCATGCCAAAGGCTACATGACAGGCAATGCCAGCTTCCATGGACAAGATAGTGACGCATGTCTTCAAGCAAAGCATTAGGTTCCCTACTTTTGAGTTATTTCTTCCATTCACAGCAACAGTGATAAGGTGGAACAGTCCTTTTGGGAAGTTAGAGTGGGCCAGGTTCTCAGAGACACGGATAAGGTGCCCTCCTTTGTCCCTTCCCAGTTTGTCCACGTATTTGATCTTTCTTAACCTCAATGGGGAAAAACACCAGCTAAATAATCTCGGGATTTTCTTCAACTGATTCAGCAAAAATGAAACCTGCAATAAAGCTTCTCCAACAAAACTGTTGCAGTGAGCTGGGAAGGGGGAAGTCAAAATAGATCACGGGACCATGGTTTAGTCCAAGAAAGCCCCTTCTTGGTTTGCAGGAGGAAGCCTCGCCCATCCACTCTTATGCATATTCATGTACCCCTGCAACATGTAACCAAACCCCCCATGCCTGCCCCTCTGTCCCCATTGGTTGGTTTGTAACACCCGCCCTTTTCTCCCCCTCTCCCTATTGGCTGTTCTGTATCACCCCGCCCCCTTCGGGACCCCCTTATAACCCCCAGCCAAAGGGAAGTCCCTCCTCTCGGTTCCCAGGTCACCATGTGGGCTCTCTCTTTTCCCTGGGGGTCCACATAATAAAATCTATGGTCGGCCAGTCCGAGAGCCACCTCTCCACCTCTGGGGCACCTGAGCCACCATGCGCAGGGAGGTGCAAGGCCATAGCAGCCATGGGTTGGGCACAGCTGGCTTAGCAGAGGTCTGGCCTCGCCCGGGACCCCGCAGAGACAGGGTTCTGCGGAACACGCAGCAGCTGTCCCACCCAGCACCAGAACCTGCACGAGGCGCGTTTTAAACACAAAACTAATGAAAAGATGCATTTGCAGATGCTGCAGTACTCTGTTTGAACACAGTGCGACAATGATTTTTAGTTTTGAAAAAGTATTATGCTTCAAGTCCACGTAATTTATCACGTCAGTCTTCTCCATTTAAATGCCTTTTCAGAAGCATTTCTTTTTAGTGAAAATGTGTTAAATCCCCTGCCCTGAACTGACTCCTCCTTCCAGCTTGAAATGCCAAGAAAGTCTCCATTTCTATGAAAACTCGCAAAATTCAAGATATAGAGAACAACTCCCAGTCTTTAATAATGCTCTCAATGGTCTCTTTGGATAGGAGTGTAATTGTCCCAAGCCTAATGATGCAGTCATGTGGCAAGCCCCTGGCCTCCGAGCTACACAACTCTGGTACCTCACCTGACACAAAAATCATTACTTTCAAACAGTAAACTTTTATAATCCTCACAAATGGGGATGACAATTAAGCCAGGCTGAGTTTGACTAAAATCCAGTATTTTAAACGCAGTGTGTACACAGCTAAGCCACACAGAATGTTCTGTTTTTTCTCCGTGTCTTTGCTGAGGGTGGGAGACTTGGTCCATTGTGTTGGGAGAGGAAGAGTGGGGAACAGACTACGGCTAGCATCACGATGGTCATGACAAGTCACGAAAACAGCTTATCACTTAAGCCTCTCTTAATAACAAAGTAAGCCAGAAATGTGCACATTAGGAAAAAAAACAACGAAAGAAAAATGATCCTCCCACACTTTATTAGCTAATTCCACACTGCTGTTGCAGATATGCTTATCCATGAGCTTATAATGGATTTTACCTGAGATTGTAGCGCATGCGATAATACAGAAGTTATTTTGGTTGTAAAGAGGCCACAATTACTTCTGCTGATGAAGATTCTCTCTCCACCACAGGTATTGTGGACTCCTCAGGGGTCGGCATGTTTCAAGGGTTTGCACTCCCACAAGCCTTCTTTTATCTAAAGCAAGCAGCTGTGCCTGGGAAAATTCCTAGCGTTTTTAGCAAAGAGCATGGATGTGGTACATTACTGACTGATACATGGAGGGTCTCACTAAGCCATATGCTGCAAGAAGGCCTTGCACTCTCACCAAAGGAGCCAGGTGTTGGCAGTGCAGTTTAACACTGGAAAAATTATGAAATTTCAGCCCACCTTGTGTTTTCAAAAAGCACCCATGCGGAACGAAGAGACCTTTTCTCCTAATTCTCCATGAATGAAGCTGCCTAATACCTCATGGGCAACCTGTGCTTACCTTGCAAGTATACTGTACTAGACCAGGGCAAATGGACATGAATGCTAGTGTTAGATGAGCTGATGGAGTGTCACAAAAGTGTGACTGAGATAGGTGGATCTGGCTGACGAGGGACTGGCTGCGGTGTTTGACTTCAAATATTGGCTACAAGAGAGGCTGACTCTAGTGTGGGGAGATCCATAATTATATTCAGGTTAAAATCCACAAGGTCCTGTGCAGTATTTTTTTTTACTCAGACTTCACCAGATAATAAACCCCTCTGTCTGGAGTGCAACTTGAGGGAAGAGGGGACTCATAACTGACAGAAAGACAGAGTGCAAGCTCATGGTGATTGACTGATAGGCAGCATTCTGCTGCTGTTTCCTTTTTTCCTCAGAAATGGTTTTTGCTGCAACAAAAGCTGATTTCTGGCTCATAGGAACCTTCCTTAACTAATTCACTTTGCCTTCTAATACTCTAATAATTGTCCATGATTGTATTCTTGTAAATAAATTAGGCTGAAAAATTATACTCGAGGCAATTGATCCTTTTGCTGGTAGCAAGAAGCCCAGTTGTCTGCAGCCGTGTGTTTCCTGGCCAGAGCAATAATCACCGTATTTTTTAAATTCAGGTGAAGCAATATCCTGGAGCCCATTTCTACCCTGTTTGTTCTATTCACTTACCTTCATTCTCCTTAAATTCATGTTAAAGGAGACCCCCAAAGCTCAGATCAGTTCTTCTGAGGTTAATTTACATTTATGCATCCAAGTAGGACCTAAGACTGTTTATTTCTGCAAATAATTATCTAAAGCAGTTTTTACTCCTGTCCACATAGTGTCTGAAAACTAAAATATCTTGACAGACTGGGAGCTCTTTCGTTTATGATGGTTATTAATGAATAAATGTTGGGCGAGATAATCTATGAAGGTGCGGTCCTACCTGGATTATTCTGTGGGTCTATGCAAAGAACTTGCGAAACACTTGTGAAACCAGAAATGAGTGGGACAATTTTCTCCTTCGTCCATTCCTATTAGCCTGAAAATACGATCAACAACATTTTGTTTTTATAAAAATAATTTTAAACCTAATTTTCATTTTCATATGCGGTAATTAAAACAAAACCACTATTGATTCGTATGGCAGCAGCCTGGGCTAGGTATCATGACGACGAAGAAAACATCAGGGAAAGGCAAGAATAATTTGCTCTAAATTACATGAAGCTGCTAAAAATATAAAGACTTAATTATTAGATCCTAACTCCAAGTCAGAAAAAAAGTGATGCCATCGTGATAAGGTGCAACGCCAGCATATCGGCACTTATTAATCGCATCTGTTAGTTATGTTGGCACGTGCTGATGAGGAGCAATTGGTTGGAGAATGCTGGTCTAGCAGCCAGAAGGCTCTCCCTGGTAGAGAGCTGCTGACAGAGAGAAGGGGAGCCCAATACTGAGAGGCAATGGGATGCCTTTCCCCGGCCTGCCTCACAGAGAGATCAGGGAAGTTCCCCACTCACAGCCAGCGTGAGAGGGCATCTTCAGGAAAAGAACGCATCCAACTCTGCATCCACTGCCCGTGGGAGGACCCCTGCTGCCCAGCCCAACCCAGGGACCTCACAGGGAGGGCTTCTGCAAGATCTTGAGATGGATAATAGGAACGATGTTTCTTAATATTATATACCTGGAGACCTCACGTGCATTTCACACTCCTCGATGCAATCACAGGGACCTTTTGCTGATTAGCTTAACTTCTGTCTTGACAGAACCTAGAGAGAAGGAAATATTATCCTGAATATCAGGAACTTAGAATATAACCTCTTCAGAGCACAGTTTTACTGAGCACAGCTGAGGTATTTAAATGGTACTTTAATGGAGATAAACAATATAATACTACCTAATAACAGATGTTAAGTTTGTCATAACTTAAAAATGCAAATTACCTTCTCAGCCAGGAGGAATATAACCTTGTATGTTTTTCTTTGCCATTAATGTTCTGCCAGTTAAAGTACTAAGTGTGTGTAAGTATCAATCCTCCTGTCATTATACTAGAGGGTGACTGAAGGTTCGGAGACCACACTTAAACCTTGTCCCACAACTTGCTCGTCGATTTATCAAATAGAGGCCACCACCGCCCTGCCCATTTAATAAAGATGGCATGACTAAAGGGAACACTGGAAATGTTGCTGTTTGCAACAGGAGAGATGGGTGCACCTTTGATGTGAGCTCTTAACCCTGTGAGCTCTTTACACACCCTTTCATTTTCTTGGAGGGATGCTGCACACAGATTTTAAGAACATTTTCTAAAATATTTAGGAGAAAAGTGCTTGTTATTCTGTGACCTCTGCACGAGGTTAGACAGCTCCGGGAAATATTTAACATATTGCAGATATCTACTGCAATATCTTCATTGTCCTATTTCTGACCTATTCTGGGACAGGGCTGAGCACTGCTTTCCGCACACCTCAGACCACTAGCATAATTACAGGGCTGCCTGGCTCTTTCTCCAGGCAGCAGCTGCTGCCTTCTGGGTCAAAAGCCTTCTCCCTCACCGACCAGTTATACTGAATGTCCAGGTGAGAGAGGCGTCATTTGTGGAGAAAAAAGTACAAAGACCCTTTATGTAAAATCTCTAATACTCTCCATTTTTGTAATATGTGTTGTGCTTAGGTTATAGAAAAGAAAATCTAAGGGCAAATACACTACAGAATTGCAGTGTCGAAACGTAAATTTTCTAGAAAATAGGAAGGGTTTGGTGCATTCCATGTTTTCCTATGCTTTCTGGATATTTTTCTTATAAAACGTACATGTTTTTTGGATACAAATAGATGGTCTCTCAAATCTCTTTTTAAAATTTAGATGACTCAAAAAAGCTAAAATTTTTGAATTAGATTCTAATTATCAGCATTGTTAACATCTTGTGCAGTGTTTTTTTCTTTCCCCTTAAAACCCACACGGAGGCCCTTTACTTTTTCTACACAAAGAAAATGATATGACTCATGTTTAGATATAGGGCACTTGATTCCTGTTTGGGTAGATCACAGATTCATTGCATTGTTTGTGTTTGGGGGGATTTTATAGACCACTCATTCACACCAGTCTGTTCTCAGGCATAAGGAGTGGGGATAACAGTGACAGAAACAGGGAAATAAAATATGAATCCAATCAGAGAGATTCTCTCTCACATAAAAAAATATAGTTCTGGAGTACAAATCCCTGGTTTTTACTGATTTTTTTCTTAAAGCCCCATCCATAGATTACTACTGTGAATGGGAGGGCATGCCTGGACGCCAGCACCTCACATTCTGGGCATTTATTTACTTCTGGAAAGGGTCTGATGTGTCTTTTCGTTCTCTTTTGTCTCTGAGATAGTATGTAGAGGAGGCAGCTGGTCTGAGAAAGCAGTTCTGAGGGGGAACCAGGGACAGCGGCTGTGAGCCGTCCAGGTGCAGGGATATCAGAAGTGCGGCTCATGTCCCGAGGTGATAAAGTCAGAGATAATAAGCAGCCAGATTCACTGCTTTTGGGGATGTTGCATCTTCCAGCAGGGAGGTGTAGACGGTGCAAACCTGAGACCATCACCAGGTCTCTCGTGTAGCGCCCATGCCCTTCAGGGAACCAAATGCTTTCTTCCAGGAAGATGCAAACCTGGACAGAGCTGAGCAGTGAATATCAGCCTATAGAAGATATTTTTTCTTTTACTGCAGATTAGGAGGCATCTGCTGTGCTCTGGTTTTCCCAAATGCTGTTAATACTGGCTATCTCAGCTTCCAAAAGAAGGTGAGCCTCCTCTCAGGCTTTCAGGCGAACTGGACTCATTTTCCCCTGCAGATTTGCGAAGAGTCTGCATCATCTTTCCATAAAGCATGAAGACTCTCTTGGCTCTTTCACAGGTTGTGGGAAAAGGGGGCACAGAGCAAGACTCAGAAGAACCCTGTACATTTTAAACATCGAAAGTAACGGCAGAATTTTTTAAATGTCCTGAAACTGATGTTGATCTTTAATTCAACAGCAGTCTCTTTTCGTAAATAGCAGCTACCGCAACACTGTAAATTTTAAGAATATGAAGTGCCTGTGTAGCTTCTTGGATGAAGTCCAAGAAGGGTCACATTTCTTTGCACTGCGCTGCCTGTAGGCACCCTCACCAGCACAGTGCTCCAGCACGACGACAGTACGCTCCGCTTTCCAGGTTTTAAAACAGCCCATTGCAAGAAAACACACCCCTCAGCTCCATGCTTCCTAGTGCCGGGTGGGAGCCCAAGGACCTCTCAGCTCCAGAACACCTGGACTGCGGGGCCATGCCTCAGTCCATGTCTGCAGTGGATAAGGTAGAAAGCATCTCCATGGAACCTGCATCTCCCCGCAGATTTTTGATCCTAGAGACACCTCAGGCATTCCTGCTACATGATGGTATCTGGAACAAACTTCTTCCAGCCCTGGGAGTTGAAGAGGAATCAGCTTTATATGGGCAAATATGCTTGGAACCAAAAAAGACTGTCACCCTGCTGCAGGGATTCCCTGGCACCTTGGGGACACCGATGTTAAACTCCCCACCACAACAGTCATCATCCTCACCACAGCACCCATCACCTCAGCACCCGTCACCCACCACGCAAAAGGTAAAGCCGTCAGTAATCAGCATCCCTGCACAAGAAGCCTTCGCTCTCTCAGAGCATCTCCTGCCCGCTCATTCTTTCCTCCCATTTCTGCCTGTATATTTGTTTTCCAAGATTTCAGCAGCATCTGGCACCATCCAGAAGCAGAACCAGCTCAGCCAGCGGTCGTGTCCATAAGTCCTCTCACCCAGACCTGTCTGCCAGGAGTAAGTAGTAGGAACAGTGTTGCTCGCACTGATTCTGCATCAGACCAGCTGCCTGCAGCCATGAGAAAGAGAGGTGCAATTCATTATGGCTGTGCTTATTTTTTCCCTCTCTTCTCTGCCTCTTCTATGAAAAAAGCCCCCCAGTCCCACTCTGATTTCCCGTTAGTTTTGCAGCGCTGGATTTTCTCATACGGAACACCCTGCAGGAACAGGGAGGGGGAGCGGGAAGACCTCGCACAGCTGTGCTGGCAGGAGCTTCCTCTCTGTGTCCCTCTGTGTGGGTAGGGGGAAGGGGCAGCCTGGGTCCTAATGCCAGAAGGCTCCCGGCTTCAGATGCATCTCTCAGTACCTTCTGTCTGGTTATACCTACGACTTTCAGAGGATTAATCTCTCCCTTGCACCTCTTAACACATCCCGGGCTCAAAGAGGCTTAGTACACTGCAAAATTAATGCTAGAAAAAGCGGTTTTCACCTGCTGTCTTATTTAATGTCTCATTCTCTTAAAAATAACTCCTGAAAACGTGTAGCAGCAAGACCCTTCTAAGATATTCGTTAAGTGTAGATTACTAACGTGATATAATGACATATTTATCTTTTCTGGTTTTGTTCTCAGATACATTCCAAGCTGTGCCTATTGTATTAGCCTTTTAAAGATGCAGCCCAGCCGGTGTTTTTTCATGCATGAAGCGGTCACACCCTCATCGTGTCAGATGAAATCATCCAGTTAGAGGGAATGTTTCTCCTAGACGCTGGTGGCAGGCGCCAAATTCCCCTTGGGTTTGAAAACCACTGCTGTGTGTTCCTGTGTTACATAATCTTCTGCCCGGGTCTGCCCCCTTGGTCGTCAGCTTGCCAAGGCGCCCAGGACCTGAGCATCACATAGGCTCCGGATAAGGCCCTGGTCGTCCTGCATGGTTCAGCAGTGCCAGCAGCAATGGGCAAACTCCTTCTTTCTTCCATCTTTCATTATAATATATTTCCTTTCTATTACCTTTCCAAGCATCTCTCACCTTCTCAGATATGCTCATAATTTCTCAGGGTATTTTTAATGCTTCTTCCCAATTTCCCTTCAGTCGGTTTTCACATGTCACAGCTCCTATGGCTGTGTCTCTTTGTAGAGCAAGGTCTATATTTGTCTTCATAAATCCCTGCAGGTTTTTGGGGTGGTATTTCAGTACTTTGGAGTTGTCTTCTGTCTGTATTGCAATGTTCCATATGAAAACTTGCAGGCCTTGAGATCTGTCAAGAAAGACACAGTAATGAGTTAACAACTTCCCATACCTGGGAGAGAGACGACAGTGTACAAAGAACCAAGCATTCACAGAGATTTGGGACATAAAATTCCAAAGAAGCAGGGAAATTAGAGGTCAAATGTAGTCTTGGTCCTTCCTTTGACATGTGAGATTTTGTAACATTATATGTTGCTCTGCGGTGTTGAAGAGCACAAATGTGCCTGACTGTGGGATATTGCATAACAGCGCTTTCCCTTGAGACTCCACTCTTAAGCTTGTGGAGCACCTGCATACGTCAATAAATACATCAAAATAAAAATGAATTAAAATGTATTTCTTGAGTCCAAAAACGCAAAACTATATTGTTTTTGCTGAGAGTTTGTAAGCTGTTTCTGAGTATAGACCCCCTTCCACCAGGTGAAAGCCTTAGCACTTCTTTTCCTGCTCCTCTCCAGCTGCTCTCCTGCGCCTCTTCAAATAAATTATGCAATGATTTTGCCGTTGGCCCCTCACATCATGGCTTGAAGTGCTCTCTTTGCCAATACAAACGGCAGCAGCAGTTGCTCTCCATCTGAGCAAAGTAGTCAAGAGAGACCTCTTGCATAATAGCATAATTGTGATGTATTGAAGGATCACTGCATCTTAGGTGGAGTGGAGAGAATGTAAGCGAGCCAGGAAAGTATTCTAAGTGAAATAGGTTTTAATTAGCACTTCAAGAACCTAAGCCAAAGGAGAGCATTCAAATCAAAGCTGCATGCTGCTAGCCTGAACTATGGTGGACACTGTTCCCGACCCGTAGCAGCAGAGGGCATAATTAAATCAAACCTGGATTTTCTGATCCTTCCTATTGCACTTGTTTTCTGGTGAGCAAAAAAAAAATTTATTTTGCAGAAGTGAGACAGAGACCCTCTCCTCAACTTCTGGCACTTTCTACTTCTCACTAAAAAAATCACTGTTTAAAATAAAAGCAGTCTCCTTATGGACAGAGAATTTTCCCTTTGTTTTAAATTTTACTTTGCTTCAAAGAAGGAAACCATGTCAACTATTCAGAAGTCCTCTGCTCCTGTTTTCTCTGTAAAAACTGGTCCTTTTTGAAAGGTATTTTATCCTGTGTTTTCTACAGAGCAGTCACGAGAATTTGTTTGATAGCAATGAAGGCCAGAATCTCCTACCAAAAAACCCAGAAGGGTAGGACTGGCTTTCCTGGAGACAAGTCCAGGGCAAACCCCTGCAGTGTTCTGATGCAGGGCCATTCCCACTTCCCTATCAAGGACCCTGCGGTCACTCAGCAGGAGCAGATCAAACACGCGCTGTCGAAACCAAGTTGACCTCTCTGAACTAATGTGTGAACCTCTCCAGGACAAAAGAATTTTCTCGGAAATTTTGGCAGGTTTCCAAACAAAAAGGACTTTTTCTTTTCTCTCTGATCGTAGGTAGGCTTTTTTGGCACTGTACTCTCAGAGACTAACAAAGGGCATACCCCAAATTGCTGGCAAGTGTCCGGAGGTGATTCCTGGCTTATGAGGGAGCAGAAGGAAACAGAAACAAAAAAGCAGTTGAGAAATGGCCTCGCTGCTGGTATTTCTGGAAGGATAATATTGATTACCCGTCAGACTCAAGCAGTGCTTTGACCAGGTATGACTTTATGTTTTTTCTTGAGTTCTTTAGTGATGATTCATTAAATAGTGAGAAAAAAATGCATTCCTGTATGAAACCTTTAAAACTCTGCAAGCATGGCATGCAATAGGTTGGGGGAAGGGCATTTTGTGCAAGCTGTCAATGCAGTAGTGTATGAACCGCTCATCCTGTTAATCTCAGCACAATGTTACAAAAAGTAATTGGAAAATATGGAAATATTTGATTGGCGTTTGGAGAGAAAATTCTAAAATATTCCACTGTTAATTTAAGCTCAAATGCTTTTGAGCATAATCAAAATCAATGGGACATTACTGTACTTGACAAGGTACTTAACAAATATCCAACATTTAGATGATGGTGAACATGCTCGGAAATACAGGCCTTGAAATTCAGATAATTAGCACAGGCACATCAAAATAGCCCCACGTCAATCTGACTGTATCCCCCTCAGTGGCATGAGCCAAACTGGGCTGCGGTGCAATTTTAATATTTTGTCTTGCAGAGAGATGGGCATTTTGGGGACATTTTGAAGAAGGAAGTCTGCAGGCAAATACAGGAAGTCACCAGCACCAGCAGAGTTGGTGATAGGGAGGCGCATAGAAGCTTGTATGAATGCTACAATTTTAGGGGTTTCTGTACAATTAAGACTTGAGATAGGGATGATAGTGCTTTTTGCATTAAACACTCTGAAAGATCTCAAAGTTCCCCCGATATAAGGTGCCCCAGATTTTCTTTCATAAAAATCTCCCCTCTACAGACCACTACAGTCTTGGGTGTGCCCGCCCCCAGAGCATTATAAGCCAGTCTAACACCTGGAAAAAGGCAGGATCAGCCACCTTTCAAAACGTCCCAAGTTCCATGTTAGCCAGAGGTACGCTACCAAGCAAATAGTGTAAAATATGTAAAAAAATCCTTTATTTCTGAAGCAAAGGCTGAGGAAATGGAAAATGATTACTATGAAGTCTTTCTTTCATAGGGGGCATCCCCTGCTAGCTCTTTCAAACCCACAGAAAATCAAAGTATCTTGGGATGAAAGAAATATGTATGGCTGGTTGTGTGTTGTACTGATAACAGCCTCTCCACGTCGCTGACTGCTTGACCACCCGGTGGCCAAGCAGGTGACCTCGCTTCAAGTGTCCTGGCGGCGAGACAGAGAGAAGCACTAAAATCCAGAGGCAGCTCCTGCTGGAGCTGTGTGCCTGCAGGCTCACAGTGGGGCTGGCAGCAGCCGATGGCAACAGTAGCGATTGGCAGAGGCGAAGGAGGAAAGAGGGGTTCCTTTTTGCAGTATCCAAGTCTTTATTTCCTACCCCAGGGGGGTTAGGAGGCGAGGATGAGGAGCAACAAAAGAGCAGTTCAGGGGGTGGTCACATAAGCTTTTAAACACTGGGATAAAGGGGAGGAATGGAGGAAAAGTCCAATAGGGAAATGATGAGGGATGAGAGGGTACCAATAAGGAAGGAGGAAGGAGGGACTAGGAAGGGAGAAACTGACGGGGCATCGAGTACAACCGAATGTTCCAGAACGTAATACATAAGCAATGGAGAAACACATATTTAACATAGGAACCTACATATTCAACATGAACTTAATTTACGTTAGCTAAACAGGGGGATGCTGGGGGATCACCCCAACTATGAGGGGGAGAGAGAGAGAGAGCACTACCCCTGTGACTCTCCTCCTTAGACTGCTCCCACCACTGCGGGGGAAAGGCCCGATGAACATGAGGGCTCTGCAGCCCCTCAAAGGGCTGAACCACTGCAACATCTCCGGCTCTGCTGGCAGCACCATCTGCCTTCACTCTGTTTGCTGCATCCCTCCTGTTCCCGGAGGCAGCACCCAGTCAGTGGCAGCTGCCTGCACGGTGAGAAGGGGTGTGAGGAGGAAGGAGCAGAGCCAGCATAGCGGTCAAAGGGGCTTTGGCTTTTGGAAGCCCCCAGACACTGCTCTTTTACCTGGATGTGAACATACAGCCATGCTCATCCCTCTGCGGATGTTTTCCCTTCTCAGCCCCACCATTTGATGGGAGGGAGGCACAGAGGGACATGCAGAACAAAGTGATGGACTCAGCTGCCAACACAATGGGCGTCTGCAGGCTCGACCTTGTCCCCATCACGTAGAGATGGAATTGAGGAGTCTGGAAGGGCCACTCCCTCTACCCCTTCAGCTGCAGCAATCTCACTGTCCCAGAAAGTTAATCAACCATGATTTGCTCTTTTGTACTTAATGTGCAACTGCTTATTTTTGCCAATTATCCTAATTTGTCATTCATCCCGGCCCCCCAGGGCTGGTAAACCGCCAGGGGCCTCCCTGTTGGGCACACAGTCCCGTGACCAGCAAAGCCTTCAGGTCTCGGCATCGCTCAGAGCTGTGCTCTGTGGGGCCGAGGAAGCTGACAGTGCCACGCTGTGCCTCCTCGGTACCACACTGATTGTCACCAACTGCATCACCTGCTGAGGCAGTCAGCTCTGCTCTGGCATAGGCAGGTCCAACAGGCACTGCGCCACTGACAGCTGAGCCTGCTGGGTAATGTCCTTCCCTTAAGCACCGTACACAGCCTTTTTTTGCGTAGCCAAAGCAGCTCAGTTCCCATCGACCTTGCTCATATACCACCAGCTTCTCAGTATCCCCTCTCAGGACATCTTTCTCTGAGGTCAGGGCTCACCAGTGCCCCATTAGATCCATGCAGGATTACAGGAAGTTCTCAGCTGCTACATCCTTGGTTCCCATTTCCCTTACCAATACTTTATGTTCCTCAGCCTGTTAACAACAGAGAGAGCAATCAGTTCCGAATAATAAGCCCTTGACTTATAGCAGAATTGCTCATTAAAAGCATTACCAGGTGTTTTCATTCTACTAAATTATGTCACATATTTATTCCTCCTTGGTCACATTTTCTTTGTGGTGAAAATGCCTCAAGCATTCTTTCTTTGCTAAAATTCATAAGCCTACTTTTTTTTCAAAGGCTGTGAGTACAAGAAACAGGCTCAAGCCTGCACTGCTCTTTGAACAACAGCACCTTTACTATCTCTTCAGCCTGCTGTTGTGTTAAAAAGATGCTGGTTTCTCACATTTAGCCAACTTCTAGAAATCATCTTCCATTTTCACACAATCATTTCTTAAATAGCATAACAATTAATATCTCCTAAAGATACCATCATGAAGTAACTGTTGGATGTACAAACCTCTCAAATATACCACACTTATACTAAAAATCAGGTGTTTTATTTGTCTGACAAGAGATATAAAATCAAAAAATCACAAATCATGGAATAGTTTAGGTTACAAGGGACCTTGAGGAGTTCTGTTTTCCAACTCCTGTGCCATGGGCAAGGATGAGTTCCACTAGACCTGTTTGGTCCAAGCCCTGTACAACCTGGCTTTGAACATTTCAGGGAATGGGGAACATCCTCAGCTTCTCTGGGCATCCTGTGCCAGAGCCTCATCACACTCACTGTAAAGAATTTCCTTGTAAGATCTAATCTATACTCTCCTGATTTAGTTTAGAGATATTCCTCCTTGTTCTCTCATTATCTGCCCATGTGAAAAGGTTGCAATCCACTTTTGAGTAACTCAAAGTAATAAACTTCGGTGAAAGCAATTGGAAGTACTCATCTGCACGTAGCTGTGATCATACAGGGGAGGAAAAATCCTTTGATTAACCCCTCCCTCACAAGTAGTCGTCCCTCCTCCCAGCGGTGCTGTTGCCATCCATTCTTTTTTTCCCCTATGGGCTGGTAATGAGCTTGAATCTCTGAGTCATTACACGGAGATGTTTCTGGTGACATAAAAAGAGCTCTGTGTTTAAACTCATATTCAGAGTTAATGCAATTTAGCACCACTCTTTTGCCTGCCAGCATACGGCATGTTTGCAGAGTATCAGGGAATTTCTTTACCAACACTAGTGTTAACATCGTGACGTTGGCCACATTGGGTGTTGTGCTCCAAAAGCGATGCCAAGTAATTAGTGGGAAGTTTGAAGACTTCACCCTCAGCCAGAACATGGTAAACATGCTTGGTAAACCTGGAGCATGGAAACAGCCTGCAAGCCTACACACCTTACCTGTGCAGAAACATTGGTTTATTTTCTTTTCTCCTTCATATGCTCAGGTATTTATTCTTCACAAGCATATATTATGACTTTCATATATTTGCCAGTTCACCCAAGGACATTCCAGGTTAAACCACATGCAATGAAATATTGACTTTTTAGTGAATAAGTCTGAGCCTCAGACTCAGCCACCAGCTCAGACAGGTAATTCCCAGTGCTGGAAATAAATGGTTCTCTGCAGCCTGATTCCCTGAATGTGTGGCTTTCCTGGGCCACCCTGGTATAGCTGCAAAAGGCTTAGGTTTGGATGCTTTTATTCACCTTGACATACACCTTTCTTTGTATTAGTTCTAGAACATGCAAGGCCGTACAAATTGCTGGCCTATGTTAAGCCCAGTTGATATCATGGAACTCTGCAGCTGTTTGCTCCAGCAGGAAGGGAAAGGGACAAACAGCTCCTTTTAACAGCAATCCCAGTACAGACATCTACATACGGTGTTCCAGTATGTTGCCCCTTGGCATGCATTCCAGTCCCTTGGCATCTCATCAGCTGTTCACGAGTCCCTCTACTTTTTCGTCTTCCCTTTTCAAATGGAGGTGCTCAAACTGGAAGTTTTACATCAGATACTTTGAGAGGAGGAGGAAGATTACTTCCTTTCTGCTGGGAAGGATTTCCTGAAAAGTTTTGGACATACTCAGCAAGAAAAGATAGGTAAACAAACATGAGAAGTCAGATCCATGCACGTGCTTTTTTTGAGGCCAGTTGTCCTGTCCAAAAGAACCAGATCCTTCACACAAGCCCCTTGCCATTAGTTGCAGCACGCATACCACTTTTTGCTTTGGGCAAAGCAGAAGGACTGAGAGAGCCATTTTATCTGCAGCCATGAATTAGCACAGGAGGAGGCAAGGGAAACAGGGTGAGATTTGAGAAGTAGTGACAGACTCCCAGTATGGCGATGATTTCCAACGATGGAGACGGGGTATCACCACCGTCCGTAGCCCCTGCCGCTGCACGTCCTCGGACGGAGGGGGAAGCGAGCGGCTCCTGTCGCAAAAGGAGACGTTCGGCCCCATCAAGTGGCAGCTGAGCAAATTGCAGGTAAATTGTTGATCAATTGCATGTACTTTAGTAATAAACATTTATATATTTTCGTACTGCCTCTCACAGTCAGAGATATGGACTTTGGCGAACGAAAAGGCTGCTGGCCATTACTAACAGACCAGATTTAAATGGTTACATATGCTCAATGGCAAACATAAGAAATACTCACTTGCTTTCCATTAATAAGTTCGGTTAATTTAAGTATTAATAGTTTTTTCCAAACACCGACTATTATAGCAGCTGTTCTTCCCCGAAAGCGTAGCCAGGTTTGTGAGGCTGTAGTGTAATATACATGCAATTATTTAGTGTAATTCTTAGAAATGTAGCTGTGATTAGATTATGTGTCTCTGCTCACACAAATGAGTGTGCAACTACCCTATGTCCTGCTTAAGTGTGTTACAAATTAAACTGTTTTGGGAAAGGCAGAGTGGTTGGTTTTAGCTCTAGTAAAGGCTGCAAATCACCCCATTCTCTGACCCTCACCCCAGCACAAACCAAGCAGGAACACAAGTGCAACAATGCAAACACCTACTTCACACCACTGGAAACAGAACAAAACGTATGTTGGACTATTAGATGTATTTACCATCCCATGAACTGCAGGCTCAGAGACTGCCAGTGTCTATTTCAGCACTTGAACATTTTCACAGCAGCAAATCGGTAATAAATGATGTGGTTCCTGGCATCGACGTGTTGTCCAGAGTTACGAATCCTGGGGCTTGTAATGAATCGAGAGTTGAGATGCTTTACGTCCTGGTTTCTAATGCTGCCTATATAGCTAAGGAAGAGCAGCGAACAGGCTCTGCTGTTAGCACGTATACAGCACAGCTCAGCTCACTTTCAGGTATGCTCGAGAAATCTTCCTAAGACAGAAAGCCGTAAGGAAGACTGTGAGACTCTTGCACTGGAGTTTCCCAGCAGTTCTTGCTGAAGGGTTCAAAAGGCACAACACACGATCCTTTTCTTCCCTCCTCTATGTGCTGATCCATCAGCAATGTAATGGCTCCTTCGCACTGTTGGAATGGGTCTGTCCACGTGGGAAAGCAGCTCCCTCTCCAGCTAGAGGTTCGTGGTTAAAACTCAACCAACTTGGGATCACTTGTTACTACCATCAGCACACTCAAAATCTTCCCATAATTTAAGTTCTTTCTTTCCTTAGTACATGTGAAGAGCCTTGAAAGCAATTCTGTGATTGAATCTGTTAATTAAGTTCTGTCATCCTCAACTTCTCTTTTGTTCATTTAAGGAAATATCAAGCTAATCCCTCCTGCTTCTGTGCAAATGAATGCAGACCCCTAAAGAAAAGACCAGGGCATTTGCATCTACCTCAGCCTTGTGTATCTCACAAGAAAACCCTACAGCTCTGCTACTGAAAACCAAAAATCTCACTTTTAAGGAATACTAATCATGACAGTCTTGCTTCTTTTAGATGCAGAGCGCAATTTTCTGACGGATCACACACGGAAAGTCATCACACCAGCCACCCAGATATAAGCGTTTCCATTGCTTTGGACCCAGTAGCTTGTGCTGGCAGCTCAGAGATTTAATAGAGGGCAGAAAGCAGGCCTGAAAGCAAGGACACTCCAGCATCCTCCATTGAAATTCAATATAGTTCCAATAATCTGCTGAAAGGTAATTGAATTCAGCAGGCAACCAATAGTGGATTGAGAGTGTTCCTGGCATGAGGCCTACTTACCCTCACAGATAACTTGATTAATGGGGCCATTTTCCCTGAAAGGCAAAGCTTGGGCTACAAACACAGCCCTCTAACTGGGAGGTGGGATTTTTGGTTTAATTTCCTGTTAGAGGATTTCTAACACCCCCAAGGCACCCAGCTGGATCCCAAAAAGAGAAAATGAGCGCATGCGTGTTCCTAACAGCTGCACCACTGAATTACCACATATTCGAAATAACAGCGAAAAACCAGTAGCATTGCTAGGGAAAGTCCTTGTCTGGAGGGAGGAAGCAGAGCTCTATTTCTGGCTGCATTTAGGCAGAGAGGGAAGGTGCTCGGAGGGTGCTGGGGCTCAGAGTCTCCCTCTTGTGCTGCCAAAATACCTCCTCTCAGCCACCAGCGCTGCAAAGTGCCCACTGGTTGCTCCTGCACTGGGTGGTGGCTCTGGCCTGATCCTCATGCCATAACCAGCCAGGGTCTCCAGGTGATCCAGGCTGTTGGCTCCCAGTGTCCTCACTGCTGGAGAGGCTAGCACGGGCACCAGCACTACCTGAGCACGCAGTAATGCTTCTTGCAACATCCTGGGTGATGCATCCTTCCTCCAGCGCAGGGGAAAGCAGCTGGTCTCCAGCCCATCCGTAGCTGACTGGGTTTGTGAGGCATTTGGGGTCAGGTTCCCAGCCAGCAACAAGGATGTTCATTCGTGACATCATATTTTAGATGAGGACCAAGTTCAGGTTGAAAAAACAGCTGAGTGTTGTGTTGAGGCAGGAGAAAATATGCAACTGCTGCTTTGCTCCAAACAAACTCACTGTTCTTTACGTTCCCAAAGATCTCATAGGAAACCTCTGATCTGCTGTAATAAATAGAGCATGAAAATCTGGTTTTATCCATGAGATTAGCTCTGCCTTCATTTTTTTCTCCTGCAGGGTGAAGTCTTAATGGAGAAGGCAAAAGTCAATGCTAATAATCTGGGTATTATTTTTCCTTCCTTTCTTTCAAACCTGAGTCAGGTGGATTTCAAGAAGTGGATTTACAGTTCAAAGCTCTCCCACAAGCCCTCACTGCATGCTGGCTAAGTCACCACAACATTGACATGTCCTAATGCAGGACTTTCTAGTCCCCAGCACCAGAAGTGATCCACCTAACTCCCAATCTCACTGCTTCCTTCAGCAAAGTCTCTGATAAAAATTAAAATAAAATAAAACCCATTGATCAATTTTTTCCTACCACAAAGCCCCATTTTGTCTTTGAGAAAAGAACGGTGCATGGGCGTTATCTACTTTTTCTTGTTTCACAAAGTTTCTGGGGCCTGGGAGATCACTGGTGTTACAGGACCCAGGTTTGGGTCACGCACCCAGGACCTATGTGTTGCCCCTTTCACATCTTCACCAGGCAAGGGTTTTTATAGTCTTTTATACACAGGATGATATCCCCCCTTGGCATCCTGGGCGGGAGGCATTTTGCCAGGGATCTCCTGGTTTTGGGGCTCACTGGGAGCATCCCTCAGCCTACTAAGCTACTCAGAAGCAAAGTCAGGATAAGGTCATAGGCAGGCCTGTCCAAAGCTGTAAAAAGCCTGGTGGACTCATCCCGCTTTGTGTTTTTCTGTACTCATGCATCAAAGCAGAGCATGGCAGCAGGGCGTCTCTCTCTTGAAAGGGACTGGCAGCAAGCGTGGGTGGAAACACAGTCATGGCTCCGATCAGATCATCAATCATCCCTTCACAACGTGGCCGGTGGTGTCACTCAAGTGAGTGAACACCCTGCGGTTGCCAGAAAACCACATGGCCTAAGCAGCTGCTGAGCAGTCAGCCAAGCAAATGCCGGGGACGGCAAGGGGAGAAGCAAAGCCTTCAGCCACTATGCTCAATTAAGATAAGAACTACATTTAAGTTTGGTTAAAATCTTGTATTTTTACCCCCAGTGTAACTGAACAGGGGTTTCACCCGGGCTGCCAAGCTCAGCTCCAGTGGGAAGATTCCCCGAGCTCTGCTGAGGCAGAGGATGGTTTCTTGAAATGCAAAGTGCTGTGCGAATGTCTGTGCAAATCCAGGCAAATTCCTGGCTTTGCAGAGTTATTTTTTTCAGAGAAAAAAGTAACTTTCTAATTGAGGAGAGAATTACTTAACTAAAATTGTAGCGTGTTTAATGGATAGTGCCTGGATAGTAAAACACTCCCTGATTTGGCAGAAGTTACCCTGTCGATGCTTATCTAGAGAAAACAAGGTTAATTCCCAGAAATTCATAAGCAGCAGTTACTTGGCATCATGAAAGTCTCCTGTTGCTCCAGTAATATTTTCCAGAGGATTATTTTTAAGACCTTGTGGGATGGAGGCCTCCGTGTCACTGCACTGTCCACTTGCTAGCTACAATCCTATTAGTGCTCCTTTCAGCTCCACTTGCTGTGGGAAATCTTGCCTGTTGCTATTGCTACTTGTGTCCCAAAAGACTTTGAGCAGTGGCAAACAGTTTATAAATCAAGATGATATTGCAATTAGCCAGAGTTAAGTGCATCCTGGCAGGTAATGAGTAGGTAACATATGTCTGTACAATAATTCAGCAGCGTAAGGGTGCTGAGAAGGAACTAGTGTTTTCTAAATGCCGTAGGTTTTATAGCAGGGAATGAGGCCGCAGCTGCTTTTCAGACAGGAGCCACGTGAGAGCAAGGCTGAGAGCTGCTAAGGCTGTAGGAAAGGACAGCCCCAGCTGAGCATGTTTCCCCATCTCTGTCGTTCAAGAGAGGAAGTGGGGGCTGTCTTATTGTGAGCGTTTGCCCTTCAGGTGAACTTTGGGTGATAAATCCAGCCACCCTGGGGAGGTTGTGGCGTCACCGTGGGAGGGTGGCAGGGGACCCACACCTGGAACATGCCCATGTGTCTGTGCCCAGACACCACAACAAGCCAGGTCGTGACGTTGGCTTCTAAAAGCCCCAGGACTGAACCACGGTTGTGTAGTGTCGTCAGCTCCTGCTGCCAGCACAGAAGTCTCTGCTGGCTCCTCCTGCACATCTCCCGTCAGGGGCAGGAAACCCTCTTCTCTCGAGCTGTTGTGTCCGGGTTGATCCAAACAGTAAATGTACAGCTTGAGTGTGAATCAACATCATGATTCATCCTTCCTGCAATGTATCCTTTCACTGTGATTAAAGAGCTGTTCTGAAATACATGAACTTCACTTAAGACTACATGGTTTATTTGGGTTTGAGAATACAGATGCGGTCCTGTTCAAACTGCCATGCCCGGGAGCCAATGATAGAATATAAAAATAGCTTATGCTGTCAGCATGGCTTTTTCTTATTTGTATTCTGAGTATCATCACTTTGGCAGGCACAGGAAGCTCTTCTTGTTTGCATTTTATTTTGCCTGCAGAAAATTTACAGTTCAAATGACTTCTCTATGCTTCATCAGCCTAATCAGATGACAAATTGCTTGAGCTACAGAGAAGAGACCTCAGACAACAGAAAATTGTAATGGAAGAAAAAATTAAATGCCTGCTTTTGGTAAGAGCAAAGATTTTGCTTCGTACCAATCGCAGTTTTCATGTTTTCCTTCTATGTCAGCGCATAGCTTTGTGAAATGAGAATTAAATTATTTAATCTGATTAAAAGGATCTACAGGCTTGATGTCATCATTTTCTTCAGTGACACAGAGCCTCAGAAATCCTGTCCTTCCTTAACCAACAGAAACAGCTACAGCCTCTATTTATGGTGCATTCCTACTGCCACTGAAGCCTCATGAAGCATCCAGAACAAGGCTCATTGTGTCGTCGTCTTATTTATCATTTTTGATGTCTTGCTGCTACACAGAACAAGGAGTTTAACAAATACCCCAAGATCTGTCCCTTTTTCAGAAGGGAATAGGGAGATCGGAAGGGTTTTTCTCTTCCTTGCTGTGCTGGCTGACCTTGCCTGGAGTGACGCAGAGCAAAAGAAATGAAGATACATTGCCCCAGTTTTCAATAGGAGCCTTAACACAGGCTTAATAGCAAATTTGGAGCTTTGAACTTGAATATAAGTTTGCTCTTAAATTTCTACGAAGTAGTATTTTTTGTGCAAGGATTCTCTTCTGGGCTGGCGTTCATTTCACAGGCAGAACTGTGGCACCATCTTCTGGATGACTTCTTAGACAATTAAAAATTACCCACCTAAAGAGAAGATGTTTCTTTATCATCCCTAACAATGAGAACAGCTTGAATATTCATTGACTGTGCACTGCTGATTATAGCAGGCTTTAAATAATTTAATTATGCCATCCATTTTGGAAGCACTAAGAGCTAGTCTGATTGCTGAATTTTGTTGTGAGGGAACACAGATTTTGCATCTGAGAGTATACTCCTACCCACAGGGAGATAACAAGAAGTGCCCCACTTATTAAACACAGGAGCATAGCTCTTCCTAATATGAGGTTATGATATCAGGGTATTCTGTGGTGAACCAGGAGTGAGTTATTACACCTCTGTTAGCCATGAAAACATTTTGAAACAGGTAAATGGAAGAAAGAGATGCAAAAGGAGCCTTGAAGAGCATCCTGGGAATGCCTGTAAATATAATGCACAGCCCAAGCCACCTGCTACTGCCTAACACAGGACTAAGGAATCAGTAAACTTTACAGACTTCTTAGAATCACAGCTTTCCTGAACACAGATTGTAGACCAGTAATTACATTTAAACCCCTAAGGCATCCAACTACCTAAGAGTAGCCAGCGGCACCTTGGCACTGGGGAGTTTAGGAAAAAATGCCGATGCATGACAGCTCTGCTGCCCCTCAGCTGCCGTATCTGTGCATCTTCCCAGTGCAATCGATTTTCAAAAAGCACTTTTTTCTCATGTACTTGTGTAATTTTATTTGGTAGTGACCAATGTAAATTCTGTAAAAGGTGAGATTATCTGCTGGATGCCAATTATTGACTGTGGGTATCCATCACTTTTTTTTCTTTATTTACTACAACACTCTGATTTTTTTTGATTCTCGTTTCTGTACTAAAAATATCTTTGGATTGTGTTTTGACTGCAGATAAGGAACTGAAGGCTGCAGAAGCTTTTTACCACCTCTGGCGGTTACACCCTGAGACATATGAAGCAACTGGGCCGCAATTTTCCTCCTTCCTTCCTTCCTTCCTTCCTTCCTTCCTTCCTTCCTTTCTGCCC
>VZTA01017460.1:300852-317212 GCA_013398855.1 Mohoua ochrocephala
ACCCACCCTTCCTTCCTTCCTTCCTTCCTTCCTTCCTTCCTTCCTTCCTTCCTTCCTTCCTTCCTTCCCTCCTTTCTTCCCTCCCTCCCGAGTACCATATCTCAGAGCCCTCACTGCACCCCCTTGGGAACTCATTGCACCAGTTATCACCTAAATTTGGCCTGAAAGGCAAATCCAAATACCCAAACCACACTTGAGGCTCCACAGCTTCAGACAGCGTGAAGTGGTGGGCAGAGGTCTCTGTCTCTCTTATCTCAAGTGAGCTGCTTTTGCTTGTGATGATCCAGGGTCTACTCACCTGTACTATCAGTCCTCATTCTTAAATCCGGAGTACTAAAGCATCAGCCCGTTCAAAGGATTCCTTTTCCTCTGTGCTTGAAACCATGCCCTATGATGGGGAAGCACCAACCACACTCCCATCCAAACAGCCAGAGAGCCTGGACTGTGTGAGCTGTCTGGTGCTCTGCCTTTTGATCCTTCTCGTATGCTATCTGTTGTCACTATAATCATACCATTTATCTGGAATGAGCGATAACTCTGTTGTTGTTAATCATTCCATACAATAGCATACATGATCGCTCCAAAGGAATGCCGTGACTGGTGCAGCCTGACATTTACAGAGTGCGACCGAGGTGCTCAGTCACATATGGAGACCTGCTGCAGCTCCCAGAACCAGCAGCACGTTATCACATCAGATGAGATCTCATGCTGCTGTATCTATAAGCACAAGAGACAACATAGGTTGTCTCCTTCAGTGGCAGCTTTGAAGATGCAATATCTGGCTTGAAATACGCAGGGAATCAGAGACCCAAACCCGCCACCAGCAATATTTTTGGGGATTGCTCTCACACTCCTACAGCATTCAATACTCAAGCTCTGCTGCAAACAGCAGCCACAGCTGCCCAGCTCACCCCGGTATGAGGAGCAGGCCTTTGACCACCCCTCACTCGCTGCACAGCCCTGTCCTTCGCAGAAATCTGCTCCAAGGTCCTCACAGGTCCGTGCGTGCCACTTACCCTGCACCACTGCTAATCCTATTGGCAGCAGTTTCCTCTCTCAGATGTCTAGTAATTGAAAGTACTGGGAATTTTAACTTGCATGCTGTGTTATAGAAAAATATTATGGCTAGGCATTAAACTCCTGCTGTGAAATAGAACACATGCCAAAGGAGAATATATCAGATATTCCTGCTTTTTTCCCTAGGAGGTTATACAGGATCAGGGTACAGCAAGGATTGGAGAAACATAGGCAAAATTGCCTCTCTTAAAAGGCACAACAGGTATGAACTTTCAGGGAAAAACCTCTGTCTCTCTCTCCCCATACCTAAACTCCAGCTATAGAGAAGAGCACAGTCCTCTGCTCCATTTCTCTCTGTTCAAAATTAAACTCGAGCTATGTAATGGAGCACAGATGTCTGCTCTATTTCGCTCTCCCCAAATTAGTCTACCTGCGCAAAATAGCTCCGAAGAGAGCTTTTCCTCTCATAGCTATAAAATATATTTGAGAAAGCATAGGCATCGTTTCATTAAGGACTCTAGACAATGAAAAATTATGTATATTTTAGCCACTTACTATCCCTGGTGTTATTTTGATGTCTTTCTATGCCTGAATCCAAAGCAAAAGGAGATCATTGGAACATACATGTGCTTTGCTCTTCTAAGCCTCCAAAAAAGAGAGGTTCAGATGCTCTGCTGCAGATTAGAGTGGGACCAAAGGTGTGCAAATGATTTGCAATCTCCAAATCTAGTCATGTTTGGATCACCTTCTCTTTTTCACTTTCCTCACAATAATGTGCATGACAGGCTCTGACTGCACAGACATTTAGGAGTAAGCTTTTATCTGTGCAGATTCAAGGGCTCCTGCTCAAGCAAGTCTGGTCTATACAGAAGTCCTTACAGAACCACCTCTTCTCCCTCAGCAACAACAGAATTACCTAGGGCAAATGCAATTGGAGAAAATCAAACATCAAATCTGGTAAACATCCAATAGAGACCTGGTTTTCTTGGCAAAGCTTTCAAACAAAGTGGGTTTTTTTTTCTCTATTCCCACAGCTTCCAGTACATGACCAAGACAGTAAATTACTCTCCAATACAAGTAATAAATCCTCGCTCTGCTTCACTCTGAGTTAAATGCACCCAGCTTTGGAAATCATATGCTCATCAGAGCCAGGCAAGGTTTTCCTTCATTCTGGAAGAAAAGATGAATTGCCCAGGTAGCAGCTTTGGACCGTCAGAAGCTCGTTTACTCCCATCCTCTGGGAGAGGCAGAGATATGCCAGGAAGGGTCCGGAGACCTCAAGGCGGTTTGGTGCTGTTGAATATCAATAGGAGATATTCAATAGGAGAAAATAGTTTACGTGTGGCCAGAACCAGAGCAGGGAATGGGAGATGAATTACAACGATCATATTTGGCTGAAAGATTAAAAGGCGCTGCTCTGCATGCTCTGGTGCTGACAGATCTCATGATTTAATCACGAGCCTTGAAATGCTTAGGGATATTTTAGCGCTGTGGTGACTCGAGGAACAGTTCCAGGTTTTGTTGATGAAACGGAATATTTCACCCCTAAGACTGTATAAACTATTGATCCCTGTGTATCCCCAATTTGACTGTGATGATTCTAAGCTTTATTTTAGCAAAACATTTTTTAAGGTGCCAGACCTGTGTTTAGGAACAACAAAACTGAGCTCCTGAAAAAATAAGGTAGACAAACAATGCTATCTGGCTCTGCTGGATCCTCATGCTGAAGCTGAGGTGAGGGCAAGAACCCAAGAACAGCTCGGAAGGTGCAGACATTAAAACCCACTCTGTGCCGGAGCCGCAGCGGCTGCAGAAAGTGACATCTGGTCTGGGATAATCTGCTTTCCCTACAGTGGCTTTACAAGAGGGAAGCGCCAATGATCTCGGAGGACTTGTTCCAGATTTAGCTCCGTGTCGGATCAGAACGAGACCAGCTGCAGCCCCGAAGGACGGAGCAGCCCCGGGTGGGTGCTGTGGCATCCCCCAGGTCAACGATTCTTCCGGGAAAGAGGGAGATGCACCCTGTGCCACAAGAGTGCAGCGCTGGATGGCTACAGTGTCTCACGCTGTGCTGGCATGGATGTAGCCAGGAAAGGAATTCCTAATCCCCAGGCAGAAAGTGGCTTGCCCCAGCTTCTTGACACACATCCCAACCCCGCAGCAAATCACATTGGGAATGGCCTGCGGAAAGGATAGCAGGTTACCCACCAGATGCTGGGGCTCCGTTTTGAATTTGTGGTTTCAAAATGCTTCTCTCTGGAGCTCACTTCACTGATTTAAAGTCTTTGGGTGGCAGCTTTCTCACCCCAATCATTTTATCAGTATCTGGACACTGTTTTTGTTGGTTTGGTTTTTTATTTTGCGGTCCCAAATCCACTAATTTCAAAACCAGAGGTAGAGGAAAGCCCCCTTGTGCTCTCTGGCTCTGGCACAAGGAATGGAGATGACAACTGGTATGTGTAGCCATAGCATTTCAAGGCATTATGATGGCAATATAACAGTTAGTTTGACTAAAAAATTATCCTCTGTGACAAATTGCACAACAAAACAAATAATATTAATAGTTATAAAATATTTAGGCTTCCCTGATTTTCACTTTGAACTTCTTTCTTGCAAACTTAGATTAACATGTAAATAGGAACATAATCAGGCCATTACAGGCAAAAATTATCCTGTCACCATGGAAAACAGGCAGATTTTCTTTTTGATACATTTTAGGTAAGAGGTCTGATTCTCACTCATGCTGAATTCTTCACATTGTGCCAGCAAAATAATCTTATTTTTATGCCCTTTTTGCTTTACTGAAAAGGTATAAAAAAATATTTTGCACAGATGAGGATTGAGAATGAACTGTTGTTTTGTGAATTAGAATTATACTTAATCTAGTTATAAAAGAAAGAAAAAATATTCAAAGACCAGAAAAGTACCACATTAAAATACAAAACTCATTAATTTTAACTTGTATTACTGACATGTCTATTGATTATCAATAGTTGTCAATTTATGCTTCCCCCCATGACCTAAATGTTTTGTTTTTACAAGGCAAATATGGATTTCCTCACAACAAATTGAGTTGCTGAAAATGAATTATATGAAAGTCAACTAAACCTCCCCAAACCCTGCAGCTCTTATGGAGCAGATATTGCACTAGATGTCCTGCTTGGGAGCTGTGAAAATCATCCTAAGAATCTATTTTCTTCCTGTTGTTATGTGCACATAATTTTCGTTACTGGTAAGGGTTGTAACGAAAAGAAAATACCCTTTAAAAACACAGAGAATGTTGTTCTATTTTTGTTCATTCAGTGGCTTAATTGCATTCTTCATTCGGTAATATGGTCGTTTGTGGCAATAGAGATTTTACAGTAGGACAAAGAGAACTTTCTCTCTGCTTTCACATAAAAGGAAAAAAGAAGTGTTATGAAATCCTTTTTGAAAAGCATTTAAATCACCTGACCTGATATTATCAAATTAATCCAATTATTTGAATTGATAGAGTGTTTAATATGACACTGTATATGAGGCCCTGGTTTTATATCAATAAGTCACAATAAGACATTTAATATCAACCGATTCAGAGTAACTACCGTGATTTTTTCTTCTGAGATATGTTTGGTCTTGGTCCTGACAGCTCAAACACTCCAGCAGTGAGTAACAATTGTGAGGGAGATCAGCCCTTTAGCTGGGGAAGTCCTGCCCTTTGCTCCTTCAATCCGTTACCTGCCCATGATCGATTTTCTTAAATCCTCTCCTCCAGCACAAGAGGACTGGATCAGGTACTTGTACACATGCATATGTCCATCCACTCTGGTTAAGAGCTCATTAATATTTTAAGATTAATAATTCCATGTTTTAACAAATTCCTCAGTATTTATTCTTATTTTCCTTCATTTCATGTGGTTTCTCATCCCTCCATCATATGAAACAAAAAGGCCCTGGCGACATCAGTCACTGCCTGTCCCTAATCTGGTCCCTCTCATGGCAGCAGCAGGATTGGGGAGCAGAACATGCTGGATGCTGCACTCCAGTTTTCTCATGCACATGTCTGGATTTTGAATTTCCAGGGTGCCTCTGTTAAAATCAGGAGGAGAGGAAAGAGACTGTCCCACAGAGACACATGAGGCTTTTGATTTATTTATAGAGCATCCAAACCCAGAATATTAAATACTGCTGAGACACAGTCTTGGCAAAACAAAACAGATTTTGGGATATGGTCCTCTCTGTCACACCAGGAGAAGCTCTTGTCAAAACACAATTGAGCTTTCAGTCTAAACACTACCGGCACTATCAGATCCAGCCTCAGAGAGAAACCATAAAACAGCTGTCTTGGTTTGAAAGACAGGTGTCTGCCAAAAAGGCAGGAGCCTCCCTTGGAATGGAAAGATGTCGCCCCCTTCCCTCCGAATTACTATAATTCCGAAATTAAGGGGGCTATCAGGCAAAAATATGGAAAAAATAGGAATAACAGTTCTTTACTGATATATATATATAAAAGCAAACAAAACAACAATAACTGTGTCAGTAACACCAAACAGAACCAGAACCCGGTGCCGGCCTCTCTCGGCTGTCAGCCCCTTTCCCCTTCGGTGCAGTTCCGCTCACCGCCGGCAGGGGCGCTGGCGGCTCCCGGCGGGCAGGGCGGGTGCGATGGTTCCCCCGCGGCTGCAGGGGGCGCTGTGGCGCGGGCTCGGGGAGCACGCGGTAATGGCGGCCGGGCCGAGCCGGGAAGGAATGGAAGAAAGGCTCCACAAACCCCCAGGGGCAGCCGATCCCAGCCCCAGCAGGAGCCTCGGGAGCAGCAGGCTGGGACAGCAGGGATGAGCACAAAATCCCCAGGGGTAGACAAGAGGTATCAAACTCCGGAGCTGCAGCGGGAGCCCCGGGAGGTCTCGGCAGGCAGGGGGTGCGGAGCTGCAGTGCAGCGATGGCTCAGAGCAGCGGCAGAGGAACGGTGGGGCCGGGCAGCAGCAGCCGGCTCCCAGCGGGGCAGGGAGAGGTGGGCTGGGGATCCCAGGGTTTTCCCGGTAGAAGGAAAGGCAGCAGAAGGCAGAATCCTGCAGTGGTGACGACCTCCCCACAGCGACTGCAGCTCTTTTCCCCTCCGAACGCCGAGAGCGCAAGAGTGCCAGGGGCTGCACCCAACCCCCTTTTTTCCCAGTTCAAACCTCGCGGCATCCCTGCCTTTCACGAGAAAACCCCAAGGAAAAGAGAGTGGCCATCAGGACCACTACCCCTGTGGCCGGGGTCTTTTGTCTCTCTTAAGTATCCGACCATCAATGTCCCCTGGCAACACGTATGGGGAAAATTCCTTAAAAGAAAAGGGAAACAAAAGGGGAGCTCCTAAAAACCCTAACAACAGCCTACATTTCAGTAGAGGATCTTAACACTCTCCAAAGAGTCCCTCCCTGTCAGGAACCCATTCAGGCAGACTTGGTTTCAGGTTCAACCCAAAACCCCGGCACCAAATTCTCACTCCACAACCACCATTTCACAAGGCTCGCTCTCACATCAGTGGCAGCTGCTGGAGAGTAAGAAGAAAAAGAGCAGAGAAGAACCACACAGCAAGCTCCCTGTCTCAAAATATCAAAATTTGCCCATTGAAGCCTGGATTTGCCCATTTTTTTTTTCTATGCTGACAGCTCCCACACCACGGTACTATCCAAGGAAGTGTTGGGATGCTTACACAGCCTCTTGGACCAGCGAACAACAGCAGACGTGTGGGAATTGCTGTTCCTGGCCAGAGAGACTGAGCTGGAGACTTGTGCCTTTTCATGGCCGTATCGCACCACTGACTCATAGCTGTCATCTGACACACGAACAGCCAGACCCTGTCCTTCTAGTCACACTTGCTGAGCTCCCTGCTTAAGACCAGAACAGCTGGATTTGGTCATTTGATCACACATGTCCCTTATGGCTTATAGTGCTATGGGGAGACACTGTCAGTGAAGTCACTGTTCCTTTTAACTGCTAGGACTGCCACCCACTAAAGGATGGGCTACAAATATTTATCTGGGTTTGTGTGTATATATATTTCTATACACTTCCCCATCCCTGGAAGTGTCTAAGGCCACTTTGAGCAGCCTGGTCTAGTGGAACGTGTCCCCGCCCATGACAGGGGTGTTGGAACTGGATGGTTTTTAAGGTCACTTCCAACCCAAACCATTCTGTGATTCTCTGTCTGTGCACACATGGAGATTCTCTACAGATCTTCAGGCTCTCCAGGAATTTCTGGTATACAGAGGTCATGAAAACAAACTATATGGCCTTCATAAAGATCAGGCTGTTCTAGAAGTTGCTCCAGCCAGGGCAGATTTGGAGAGAAGCTGTGCAGTATCACTACACCGCCTTTTGTTGACAACAGCCTGGGGGTAAAAGAAATTTTTTTATTTCCTTCTCCAGCCTCCCATTCTTCTTTAGGCCTAGCAAATGCTCTCAGACAGCCTGAGCTTACAATTTCTCCCAGATAAGTTATTTCACAGACTCAAGCCTTTGTTTTCCATCCCCGAGACTGCCTCTGAGAAAGCTGCCATAGCCCCCAGCTCCTTCTGCACCTGCAAAGATGTCCTTGAAGGACTTCAACTGTTTGCGAAAACTGAATCAGGAATTGTAGTCAAAAGCCAAAGTTTGAGGAAGAGAGACAAGAGGTGATAACATACGAGCAGGAGTACAGAAAGAGAGAAGTTGCTGTGTAATTCCCCTCTGCTAATACTTTTTTTAAGGTCTCAAAACTCAGGATTTTTGCCATTTCTAAGAAAAATGACCTTCAGCAAGAAAAATTTATGTCTCTTAGGAGGCACATGGCTATAAAGGTGACTAAACCAGGAAACACTCAGCAGTTCTACCCAGACTTAGGAACAGCTCTGTGCATAACCCACTGCTGCTCTACACAAAGCTCTATTTGCCACTCTCGTCTCCCCACCAAAAAACAGGCAGTAGTCCTGCTGGGGGACTATCCATAGCTTTCCCCACCCCTTGCTGATTGACTTAACGAGAAGACTCTGGGAAGAGCAGACTCAATATAATCCCTCCCTCCAGCACAGGCCTCTCTACCTTCTGCTCAGCTGCAGCTGTTTGGGATTTTTGTGATGGGCTCTGTCTGCTTTCTTTTTAATTACTGTTTTGTTTATATCTCTGAGTTTTAAAATCCTTCTTGTTATTTTTTCCATCCCCATTTTTCACTTCATTTTTCATGCTGCTTCTTCTGTTTGGTAACACCCTCTCACCGTGGGTTTTGTGTTAGTAGTCCCTGCCTGCTCTCTGTCCTGCAGGGTCTGCTGATGTTTCTCTTTCCAACAAAGTAGTGGTGTCTGGGTTCTTCAAACAAAACCACAGTCACCTTCTCTGCAGCATCAGGGACTGATGGGTGGTGTTCAGACAACTCTAAAAAGGTATTTCTAACCAGATGGGAAGGCTAATTTATCCTCATTAAAACTGGGTGTTGCTTGGCTGGCTCTCTGTGTTTTACAGCCCTTAAAAAAGAATTTTAGTAGTATTAACTAAACTCCCTCAGAAACAAATTGAGGGCAGGGGCTTTCCCCTTTCACACTGTTCCTGGGGTAGTGGAGAGGCTGACCAGTGTTTGACTAATGGAGAGGACCCAGTCTCTGCTCTACTTTTGTGGGCACCTGTGAAGCTGTTGTGACGTCCTTGATGGGGAACTGGACTTCCCTGCAGCACACCTTGGGCTGGGGAGAGCTGGTTCTGTGCTGGGCAAGCTCCACTCCTCCCTGTGAGTGCCTTGCAAGGCAAAGTGAACTCAAAAGGCTGTTGAAATGGGCAGGGAAAAGTGTGCGGCTTTTTTTTTTTTTGCTTCTTTTTTGTATTTTAATCTTTCCACCAAGGCTAACAAAAATCTGAATTTTTAAAAATTTTTTTTTTGTTAGTTCCAATTTGATGAAACCAAATTTTAAAAACACACAATCCCAGAAGCAGGGAATGGATTTCGGTGTTCTCAACATTGCTATAAATAGTACATCAACCAGCATGACTTGTACAACAGCTTTAGCCAGATTGCAGATCTGAAGGAATTTCAGATAATATTTAGCATGAGAAAGGATTGTTATATTCATTGTTATGGAAAGGAAGGTCCCCAGTTATTTTCTTAAATTATCTATCGTTATAAAAAGTTTATTTTATGACATTAGTAATCTCCTGTTTCGAGGTGTTACCAATAATGACTTCAGCACACGCTGACTAATGGTTAGCAAAATTTCCAATTAGATGCAGAAAGCACCTTATTAAAAGCGGAAGGTTTACAGCACTGTTTCTTGCTCAACCCCTGAGCCTGAGAAAGCACTTGGGAAAACTGTAGTCAGTGTGAGGAAAGCAAAGATAATGTGGGAATTGCCTGCAAGGAGAGCAAGAGTGGGGGCTGATGTTCAGGGATGTTATAGGCAGTTTTTTGAGAGCTGTAGATTCTTGCTTTCCCATAATTTACATGTGTGTAGTTCATTTTATGTTTCTGATCCCCAAAAGCAGGATGTAGAGAACTGCTCATTTCCTAAAAGCTTCTTGAAATTCTGTTGCAGATGACAGGAACTGGTGCTGTGCCTAAAACTCCTCTGTCCGCCCATCAAATACTAATTAGGTGCCTTTTACAATAACATCCAAGCAGGTCACTGTCTTTAATGCCCTGCATGCTCAGGCTTTCACCAGTGGAACCTGCTGAGTTTTTGGATCTGATTTGGAGCATCTCCCCTTGCTGCTGTGACCTTGTCTAGGCTGCACATCAGATGATGCTTTGCCTCTCAGCCTGGCCTCATTTGCAACCCTGTGCTTGGGGCACCCTCTGGAAAGGATGACGTGAGCTTGAATTTTCCCTGGGTGGAGAAGAGGCTGAATTTTCCTCTCATGGTTTGTGTGAGAGCTCAGACCAGCAAGTAACAGTTTTAAGGAGAAGGAGCTGTTGTCCTCTGAAGTGATGGGGCACCAGCTTCTGAGTCCAGGCTGTGGGTGCACGGGGAGTTGGATGGGTATCCCCTGGAGAGTGATGGTGTTTGGGATGTTTCCTGGCTTTTGCATTTTTATTAGCTGTCTTACACAGCCAGCTGTGAAAAACACCTTCTAACTTGCAGGGCTGTAGTGGTGTGAATTTGGGGATTTTGGTAGGTTTGTATTTTCCACTTTGTGTTATAGGAGATTTGCACCTGCCATGCTGTCAAAGCTTTAATACCGACTGAAGGAGGTAAATAAATCCTCCCTTAGCAAGGAAAGGACAGGTAAGATACTTCTTGGGATACAGAGATGCATATGCAGTATGCCTACTTCATCCCTCCTTAAGGATGTAAGTGGTGTGCATGTGCTTTATACCAGTATTGAGGAGCAATGTTTGGGTTTGTGGTATTTCTCCTTCAATCCTGGAGCTGGCAGGGTGGGTCCTCCCCACCACCGGCTAGCCCTGACCCTCTAATTCCTTACCCTGAAAAGAGATTTTTCTCATGCTTAGCAAGCAGCGAGGTGGGTTAGGGGTTTTTGTTGCTCTTGTGCCCTAAACGGGCACTGGGCCAGGGCACAGCATGGATGTGTGGATATCTCCCTCATGGGGCTGGGATAGCTGAGGGCATCATCTCCATGCAGGATGTGGTACAAGCCCCTTCCTCTGTGGTTAACCCAAAGCAGCTCTGGTGTCTGCAACTCTTCCTAGGAGCCAGTGCACTGACATTTTCCCCTCTTCCTTTAAGGAAAAAAACCCCTAGCATTTAAACGTTTGCTTTGGTAAAGGATGAAATGGAAAAGTAGGTCGGATTTGAAGGATCCCAGCCCTGACATTGTCCCTTCTAGAGCTCCAGACCCAGGTTTTTGGAGAGAGACTGAATATGACTGCAGCAGTGCTTCTCACGCTCATTTGCGCTCTTCATGTTCCTGTGTACAAAATCACCCTCAAACTGCCCAGGACAAGTTAGATCCCCATGATTTTAAGGGATGAATTTGGTTGCCAGTGATATATTTATGAAATGAAGCTACCCCTGTTCAGTTCCTTTGAAACTTAACTGGGTTTTACCATGAAGCAAGGTTATTTTTTTTTTTTTTGCTTTTAAATAGTCTAAGCCAAATTAGCTGGAATCTAATTACAGAATGCTTTTGATTAAAGCCAGACAATGTGCTCTGGAAGCTAGGATCAAAAATGACAAGACTGGATTGCAGTGAAGGATTAGGAAGAAAAAGGAAAATGACTGATTCATTTTTAAAATCAAATCAGGATCACTTTTTGTACATGGAACAAAGGTTGCAGCCAAGTCAGGCAAACCTTTTGGACTCAGGAAAACTTGACTTTCAATATTATGGTCTTGAATTTCATTTCACAGGCATGTAACTGAAATCCAAAAAGAAACACTAAAGATTATTCCTGCATCTATTCTTAGAGATCAGGAGAGAAAGAATTGCGAGCCTTGTGTGAGATCTAGAAATCTTACTAATGTAGTTTGACTTCTAGACATGATAGTGCAGCCAAACAGCTGGCTGCTCTTGCCTTAATCACTGAACCTTTAGAAAGTACTCCATAATTATTTTCATGCCTTACTCTGAAAATAACCCTGGTTAAAGAAATTGTGCATGTTGCTAGAAAAACAAATGCTGATTCAACAAAGCTCCTTTCAAAAATAGTTTTGTACCTTTAGCTTAATAATGAGCAATAGCCTCATTGCTCTGCTGATTTGAATCCTGAAGACTTTTTATTGTCTGGCAACACATTGAGAAGTGCATTTTTTTCCAAGCTATTTTGCTCTAAAACAAGCACGTGGGTTTCTGTATGCAGACTTTATTCAGCTTCTGAGGATGGAATATTCTGCAGTCCTGTGGCATTTCAAGTTATTTACCTTAACATACAGTGAGGGGGGATTGATATCTGTGCTTGGCCCTATCATCTGCACACAGGGAAAACTGAGAAATGAGATTCCCTGGGAAATTAGGTTTCTTAAGGATTATTTATAGCCGGGGGTGTAACCTAGGATTTGAAAATGCAGTGGCGGGGGGAGCTTATGGGTGTTGGAAAATGTGGTACAGGACCTGGCTGGGACCTAAAAGTCTGGTCTCTCCCATGGATCACCATATGTGATTTCTGGCCACATGCAAGGCAATTCTTGGCTATCCCAAGGCCTCATATTTTGTTGCTCTTCTGTTATTAAATTTTAGAGTGAACACACCAAAAAAGTGAAACCAAGCCATGAAATGACTGGCAACTGGCTTTGGGATGGGTAAGTGAACTCTCCTGTGCCAGGAAAAGGTGAAAAGCTCCCTGGAGCAGAATACAGCCCCAGGGGAAAATATTGAAACCTAATCAAAATGACTGGGAGATTTAAAAACAACAGAAAGATCCAAGAGATGGCACCAAGCTCTCCTTTCTAGGAGATAATATATTGCAAACAAATTTGATGGAGACCCCGAGAGGATGAAATGACCCTCGACAGTGTGGATCTCAAGAAGAGTGACAGGTAGAGTGAGACTGAGGCCTGGCTGGAGCTGGGAAATCTGGTGTGCTAAGCGCCATATGGTCCTCTTAGCGCGTGTGCGAGACCTCATTTCCACACCCAACTGCTCAAAAAAAAATTGCACTGGTGCTATCACCAGTTGCCTTAGACTCGCTTCAAACTGGGTGACCCCATCATCTGGCCCTTGCTGCTGCAGCTTGGATGACCCCTGGGTCATAGGCTTTGTGTTCTGCCGCATGCAAGGAGAGATACTTTTGCTACTATTTACCCTTCGTGCACACACCTGTGTGCAGATGCACCTGGCTTACATTTAATGTCCAGCCTAGGAGAACAGGAGATCAACCCTTCCCCTTTTCACAGTGGCAGGTCGAATTAAGATTTAAATCACAGACATCCCAAGGTAAAAAAAAAGTCCCAGTGTCCTTTTCAGCCCCTCAAGGCTGGCATGGCTCTTACTGCTGCAGCCCCGGGCAGGGGCAGTAGCACTACCATCCCTTAAGTTAGCCCCCCCCATCTTGCAGTGGCTATTTCTCCATTCCCACAGGGAAAATGTGATCCAGAGCCACGTGCTGAGGAGTGGTGCTGGCACAGTCATGCTTCCACGGATCTGCTGCTTTCCAGCACAGTGTGGTCTGCAGTCAGTGGGTGTGCAGCAAAAGCCTGAATTAACTTGGTCTGGTGCTTAGACAGCACTGTAGGAAATTATTTACGAGAACACAGGTTCAGGCAGGCTGGGAGAAGTCTAACACACATCTTTTGGCAAAGCCCTTTGAGAAAACCTTTCCAAGGTAGAAATGAGGGGTAGGCACATATTGATGATTTTCCTACTGATACACAACATCTAACAGATACAGTTCTTACACTTGCCATTAATAAGGTAGGGAAGCTTCCTAACTTTTACCTAAGTGAAAAATCAAGGTATGTGCTTCCTAGCAACAGGAAAGAAATCACTGCCTGTAGTTGGACAAAATGCTAATCCTGAAATTAGGACCTTAGCTTTTAAACTTGCCCTATTAGGATTTGGGCCAATTAAATTTTTTTTTTTTGAAGAGCACTAAAGCTCCACTAGTGTCCTCTGGAAAACTTTGGCTTCCAGCAGTGATGTAGGACTGGCATGGCTGCTTCCCCTTACAGCACTGCTGGACCCTTTCCAAGGCAAGGAAAGGGCAGGAGCCCCCTGTGTAGGAGATTCTGTCCCTATGAAATACTCCGAGTCTTTCCAGCCTATTTTTCTTTCAGCATGGAGATTTGCAACTGCACCTCTCTGGCTTTTATTGATTCATGCATGTCAAGCCCAGTCATCCAGGTGTGAGAAGAGTGAATATAATGTAGTGTCCTGGGGTACAACTTCTCGCTGTACCACCAGTAATTGCAGACATATCATGTCTGCTAACCTGAACATGCATTTCAGAGTGTGTATTATTATGTAGGATCGAAAAAGTGTGGAACTTTAATGTCATTTTCAGAGAAAGGTTTGTACTAGGATGCTCAAGAACTGGGATGGAGATGTTCTTACTTCTGAGCTGACTGGGATAGTATTTCAAAAGAGCAGCTGTGAAAGCCAGAGACACTCTGCCATATCCAAGAACAAATGCTAATAGCCGTCTGGAAGAGTTAATAATGGCAAGAAGAGGCACTGAACACTGGTATAAACCCAGGTTCCTGCCATGGTTCTGCAAGGATTTCCAGCCAGTGGGGGAGCTGAGGTGGGGATGGCCAAGCACTGAGGAGCACCAGGATGGTGGTGGAGAGGGAATGAGAAAACCTCCCCAAAACCAGCATGAGGGAGCTCCTGTATCTGCTCAAAACCCAAGTGTGCTGACCTAGAGAACAGTGGGGAAACCATCCCAGTTTGCAACCTGCTAGTGGTAAAGGTTTTAGGAATATTTTCTTTTGTTTTCCTTTCTTTGACAATTTTTGAAAACTGAAGTTCAAGTGCTACTAAAATCTCAGGCTTATAATTGGAAGTAATTAATAGAGGGTTAGTGAATTAGGCTTCCAGTTCTCTGTGCCAGTCAATGGAGATGGGGCATATGTTTTTTCCAGAATACACTACCAATAAAATTAAGGAAAAAAATTTCTCCACATCTTCCCCAGTCTACTGCTAAGTTACGCCTTTACTAAATGTTTCAGCATTTTTTTTTAATCTCTCAGGAGGTTTTTGAACTGCTTCAATATATCCACAGCTGTAAGTCTCTCCATGAAAGAAACCTATTAAAAGAAACAGCACATGAGTCACAGTAAACAGCCAGTGAAGAAACTTCCCACAGCCAAGAGCTTTGTTGGTGGGAATACCAGACACCAGAGCTGGAAATCTCTGCCGGAGGGAGAATGGTTCCCCTGCTGCTCTTGGGGACTAGACTCAATGATCCTTGTGGGTCCCCTTCCAACAGGGGATATTCCATGATAATTTCTCCTTCAGGCATGAGACCTGAGGGCAGGTGGCTTGCAGTGACCTGGCCCTGCATCTCTGTACCAGTGGGAGAAGTTCTGGCTGAAAGTGAGATGGATGATTGTGTGTCCCTGCTTGTGCCTCTTGGAGATTTATCGATGCTCTGTCCTTCTGCCTCTGTTAGGGGAGTCTGCCTTCCACAGCACTGGGCCACCAGCAGGCAATTCCTAGAATTGTTGAGAAGTGTTTTGTATTCCCTAGAGGATGTTATATAAATAAATTAAAGCATACTTGATAATATTTTGTAAGGAAAATTATCCATTTTTGTTTCTTGTTTTTTCTCCTAGGGTAGAAAGAAGAGAGCACAGAAAATACAAGATGTTTAATTGAAAAAAATTAAATGTAATTCTGATCTGAAAGCTGGTTTTGATATGGTTAAAAAAAAAAAAAAAGTTTTTAAACAACTGGACCCCGTCCCACTGCTACCAGACTTCAGCTGAGTTTGTTCCAGATCTGTGATTTTGACACAAAATCGTCTGCCTCAAGTTCCAGTGAAAACTTCATAAATTCATCTTCTTCCTCCTCCCCACCACCCCTCCTCCCCCCACCTTGTTTACTCCAAGAATACATTTAGCTTATTGTTTGGAGTTTTTATAATAGAGATTTAGTTTAAGCAAAACTAATTGACTTATTAAACTTTTGCAGATGGCTGATTCCTTACAGAGAGTAAAAGCTTCAGGTATTTTTTAGGCAGATCTCTGACCTACTTATGGCCGAAATCCTATTTGAGCACCAGTGTCCTTCTGGTGGCACAACCGGTTATCAGGGTGGCGGTGAAGTTGAATACGCAAATGTTTGCAGATTCGGGGTCTCAATTCGGGGGCTGTTGTGCTCTTAAACAGGGTGATGGATTTGTGTCCTGAGCCTATAGTGGGGCAGGAACTTGCTCCATCGCAAAATCCTCACAGCGCCGTTTTAATGTCGCAAGGAGCTGGAAACACTGTCAGTGAGCGTGGATGGACACAGGGAAGCTCCGCTCCTGCCGGGCTGTGCCACTCGGGATGCATTAGAATTGTTAAGGCTCTGCTGGGAAACGAGGCCAGGACAACAGCAAGGCAGAAAACGCTGTTCTGCTGTCAAGGAAATGCTCGAAAAGCAGGATGGAGCGAGGGCTGAGAGCGCAGAGCTGCAGCCCTGCGGCCGCGGGGGCGACGAGCGAGTTCCTCCCGAGAGGGGGAGAGGGGACGGAGGAGCATGGCGCACCGGGTGCCATCCCCTAAAATATTAATAGTTTCTGTGCGCGCGGTGAGGAGACAGTTTGGTTTATTTTATTTTATTTTTATTTTATTTTATTTTTCCCAACGTCTTCCTTCTCCTTCCTACTAGAAATAAATATTTTTAAAAGAAAAAAAAAAAAAAGAATACTAATTACCAGAAGATTAACACCGCTATAAAAAGTGCCGGAGCGGCGGCTGGGGCGGCTTGGCGGGGACAGCAGGTGGGGGCCGGGGCGGCTCCGCGGGGCGGT
>VZTA01017460.1:317297-365268 GCA_013398855.1 Mohoua ochrocephala
GGGGCTGCGGCGCCATGGAGGCGGTGGACCAGGTATGCGGAGCCCCGCGGGCGGGGGGCGGGCGGCGCACTGGGGGACGCGCGGAGCGGGCGCGGTGCTGACCCCTCTCTCTGCCCGCAGCTCGCCTCCGCGGGCACTTTCCGAGTGGTGAAGGAGCCACTGGCCTTCCTCAGGGTGCTCGAGTGGGTGAGTCCCGGGCTGTGGGGGGTGGCGGGGGGGGCTGTCGCCAAAGTGCGCGCCCGGCGGAACAGGTGGGAGCTGGGTCGGGCTGAGGGACAGGGACACGGGCCGGGGACGCGCGTCCTACAGCGCTGTGGCCGGCGGGGCGGGCTGGGGGCTGGGTTTGTGGGTGTCCCCCCATCCTTGTGCTGGCTGTAAACGAATTTAAAAAACAAAAAACAACAGCGAGGAAAATAAAATCCTCATTATGCATTTAGCAAACTTGTCTCTGGGCCGAGCGGGGAAGGAGGCAGATAATTGGTGTGCGGAGCAATGTCACTGTGTGTTGCTCTGATGCTCATTCGTAGTGAAGTCTGCGGGTCAAATGACATCCATCGCCAGTAGGTCTACGGGAGCAGAGAGCCTCTCTGAACGGAAAGTTCAGAACATGTCATGGAGGATTAATCACATTCCCCTAACGCCGACTGGCTGGGGAATTATGTAAGGCGCGTATTCTGGGGGGCGCGTCCCCGTGCGGGTGTGTTTATCCCCGTGTCGGTACCTGCAACGCACAGCCCGGACTGGGTGCCTGTGAGGGGGTGTTCTGGTGTGCTGGGGGCAGCTGCTCGCCCCAGACTCTGTCCCTGCTCACCAGAAGTAGCTCCTCTTCCCCTCCGGGCACCTTGAAGCATCAGGTCCTGTGGAGTTGGGTGATGGTGCTGTGGCGGTGCCATGGCCTGGGATGGGGTGGCCCCACGGTGGGGTCACCTGCATGTGGCAGTGGACAGACAAGGTCCTTTGTGTTCTTTGCCCAGAGCTCTACAAACCTCCCTGGCACTGCTGCTCCTGCCTCAAGGAGAAGTCAGGACATCCAGGGACTGAGCCCCAGGTGCTGGTCTGAGGGTGCTTCAGCCACTCTGCAGTGCTCACTGCAGGGCAGAAGAATGGGGAGCAAAGCTGTTCCTATGGCAAATAGCCACTGGGAGCATGGTCTTTTGGCTATCTGCCTGATGAGGCTGCATCTGATGGAGCTTGGGAAGCGAGCCCTTCTGGGAAGGACTCTGGGGCTGATGGGCATGGACTGTGCCGTCGAGAAAATTGTTTCCACCTGTCAGTGTGTTGGCATCCTGGGGACAGTGAGTGGGAACTCTTCTCTTGGCACTTTCCTGGGTCTGTAACTTCTTCCAACAGCCAAATATAAAAGCTGCCTTTGTCACGGTTGGAAGCCACAAGTAGAACTCTTCTGGCTGCTACAAGTGCACATTGCCTGTGCGTGTACACATACATGCACACGTGGCTGTGTGTAAACGGAGCTCTTCTGACATGGCCAAGGTGGGCCAGTAAGGGAATGTGGGAGAAGGATGCAGCGTGTGTTACCATTTAAGATGATCTGAGAAATTACTTTCTCTCTGTTTGATATGTATGTGTAAGTAGAATTAAGCACAATTTAGTTTATGGTATTTCAGAATGTGGAAGACCTCATCTTTTTAAAAATATACTTAAAAGGCTTTTTGGATTACTGAAATTCCATCTCTGTTCAATTAATCTTATTACACCCATCTTCCTTCTCTTCTTACCATGCCTCCCAACTGCTGTCCACCTCTCTCTACCATCTCCAGTCTCAACTAATTGTCCACCTCTCCCTCAGACTTTTATCAGCCTAATCATAATTTTAAACTTTAAAAGAAGACCAAACGCTGCAGTCAATTCTGTGTCCGCTTCCGTGTCCCCCAGCAGCCTCACAGACCTCATTGCACTTGATCAGAACAGTCAAATTACACCCCTTGACACTTCCCTAGTGCTGTTGAGTCCTAGATTGCATCCGCAAAGAAATAAAGTTCATAGCCCAGCTAGTGACGCAGCGATTCTGGGCGTTGGGTGGCTCTCGTGCCTGGGGGGAGGCTCTGTGGTGTTGCAGCACAGATGGCAGAGCTGTGGGGGTTCCTCAGAAAGGCTGGTAGGGTGGAGGTGGTGCAGACTGAAAATGTCCTTAGCTTGTCCATGTAGTCCAGCCTTGAATTTGCACTCTTGTCGTTTGGACGGTTTGGGTTGGCTCACAGTGACTCTGGGGTGAGCACGTCTTTATTCATAAACCTCTGCTGCTGAAATTTGTGTGTTTGTGGGCACGCGCATTTGCGGGTCTGGAGGCAACTGGAGCAGCTGTACGTTTCTCAGATGTGAAACTGTAACTGTTGCAGAATTAATCTTTAGGTGTGCAGGTTCCAGTTTACCTGTAGTCTGGCTCAGACACAGACCTCTGTCTTGCGGAGCAGGGACCTTATCTGACCTTCAATTTCCTACTTTGATGGTCACCTAACACCCAGAGAGAAGCTGTCGAGATAAGGCTGATTCCTCTGAATATTCATAGCACTGTAATATGTTTTCATTTGTATTTCCCATGTACATTGTAATCTTATTTTCAGACAACAAATTGCATTTAGAAGCCATTAAGAGACAACATTGGCTCAGGCCCGGGAAAGGTTAAGAGGAAGAAAAGAAACCAAGAAATTGACTTGTAGCAATTATGCAAGGGTTGCATTTTTTGAACTCTACCTTGGCAGTAAAGCATGTGGATCACAAATCTGAGCTTGGAAAAATGCACACAGCTGTACTGGGTCAGGCCTGGGTGTTTCCAGCTTTGAGTCAACTCATGGCATGTGCTAGGGGCAGGGAAGAGCTGTTTAAAAGCTGTATTTGTTCTTGCTTGTCTTTAGTCCCTTGGCTGTTACTCCGCAGATCTTTGCATGGGAAGAATGTTCTTCTGAGGCTTATTTCTCAGATAACACACTGTGGCACTGCAACCAGTAGCAATGTCACAAACACTCTTGCAACTTCACTTGAAAAATAACTCTCTTATACATGCACCTGACAATAATGAGTAAGGAAAGATAAAAGAGAAGAAATATGTTCATTCGTCTCCCTGGATTAATTTCAGTCCTGTGACTCTCTGGATGTGTTTAGACTGCTTTTATTGGGGTCTGCAGAAAGTGAGCAAGACAAGCAAGTTTGTCACTTTTGGTCTGTTTGTTTTGCAGTTGCTGCCTCTCTGGAGCCCTAGAAGAGGAAATTAAATGAAAAGCAAGGCTCTCTCCATGCAGTGTGATGGATGTGGGAGCTACCTGCTGTACTCAGGCTGTTACTGGCAAAAATATTTTTGTAAAAATGGAAACTTTGTATCCCTAGGCTGCAGGAGGGGGGTGTGTGTGTGGGGGGGGGTTGGTTAATTGCATTGTGAATTGCCACAAACAAGTTCCTTTCTGCAAACCCAAAGTAACCCGATACTTCTCCAGTTTTGTGTGAAGTAACAGGAGCTGCGGTGCTGTCCATAATGTCTTTTCCTGTATTCTTCCATAAATAGCAGGGATGCAGAAACTCCACTGTTGTGCCAGTTGGGAGATGCTGTGATTGCCTTGATGGTAATCTGTAGGTTGGTGTTTTAAAGTACCTTGCACTGAGCTCCCATCTCCACCAACTTGCAGCTCTATCTGGGCTGGTATGGGCAGGGGGTATTTTTGGCACAAAGGCCACACTGTAGCTCTGTCTAAGCAAGTGCAGCTTTTATCAGGGCACGTGCGAATCATTTATGTTGCAGGACAAATCTTGTGGACACTATGGCTTTTCTTGATAGGACAACTTGGAAGTGAACGTTGGGATGTTCAGTGAACTCAAATGTGTCTGAGGAGTTGTTTTAATTCTTGCCTCTATGCAAAAAAAATACGTTCCAGGCCTTGCATGACTGGCTTTAGTCACTGCTCATGAGCATCTTCATGAGATGTACCAGAGAGTTCCAAAGCATTGCAGGGCATTTGGACAACAGATCTTTGGGGGAAATTGGATGAAGATGGTTTGAAAAAATCTGTGTGTGGTGTACATGGACCAAGCTAACCTTGCTTTGCTTCCTCGCCTTCACGCTGTGATCACTTGACTGGTGAGCCAGGAAAAAGGCCAGGAAAAGCTGTTGCCTGCCTGGCAAGAGTCAAGCTTGCTTTGATGGTATAGATTCTGAAAGGGTTAGCACCTCTTGCCTTGCACACAGATGTGTGTTCAGAAGGCAAAGGGAATCTGAATCTTGAAAGACTGATAATAAGTCTTGTCTTTTGTCCTAGTGCTGATTGCTCATCTGGCCATGGAGTGCTTTTGTTGGATTATATTTGCATGCATATGAATGGACATAAGTAGCTGCGTGCTTTCAAGTGTGCCCTAGAAAAGCCTAGATATCTTGAGATGCTGAAAATAAATGGGAAAGAAATAAGAAAGTAATGCTTGCATGAAGCATGTGTGATCGGTAGTTTGCTCTGTCTAGTGTATTATGGCCCTGAGATGTTTTATAGTTGCTTGAGATTCTTCATCAATTTGCATATGTTTGTTTGGATTTTGCTTAGCTGGAAGGCTGCTGGCTGCTCTGGCATGGGCAGAGACTTAGTTGATGGAGCAGGGTTAGCTTGCTGAAGCTCAGTGCTCTTTGGGGATGCAGGGTGGAAGAGTTGAGTGTTTGATCTTCTCTACCCTCATATTGAAAGAAGAGCCTTAAAAAAAGTAATATTTCTTATGGCCTGGTGATGTTGCTTATGCAATGCCAGGATCAGATGCTGCATTTAGTGCTGGGCCCATCCATCTCGATGTCTAAGAAGCACAAACACGTGTTAAAAACATATTGTCAAGTTTTTTGATGTCTGCCTGGGGATGTAGGTACTTAGCTGTTCTTGTAAACTGGGTTCCAGTTGCTACCTCAAAGGTCTTGTATGTGTAGTGTCAGGTCAGTAAAACATGTGCCACTTAATCAAAAAATGTAAATCCATTTCTATGGTATTTTAATATTAGATAAGTAATTGCCATGTAACTAACCCTTCTCTGTAAGCTGTCATTAATTGGATGATTTCTTATAGGCAGCTTAGCATAATGCATGCAAAATACACTGCAGCTCTGGGCAGGCAAAAATTGCCACGACGAACCAACGGGATGTGAGCATCCAAGAGACCTGAGCCCTGGGAACAGGCTTCATTGGTCCTTGGCTTTGGGCCTGCCAGTTCTGAGCACTTATTGGGGTAATCTGCAGGCAGGGAACTCTGTCCGAAAAGTTATTTTTATTAGGAGGAACCCAGGAAGTGGATTTTGCTATTAGACATCAGGCTCTGTGGTGTGTGACAGGAAGGATCTGAAAAGTTTTTGTAGTCTCACTGAAGGCAGATGTGAAAGCCATATGTCACTCTGCCAGTGGGACTGGTATAAAGGCAGCAGAAGCACTAGCAGTGCCCACATGGTGTTTTACCTTGTGTCTTAAAGTCTCAGCTTCTGCGAGTCTCATGATTCTGAAACCTCTGGCTTTGATAAAACATACGGTTTTAGAACAAGGTAGCAGAAGAAAGATGGGAGTTCTAAACACTGAAAACCCAGGACATAAGTGAAAGAACAGGAAATCTGTCAAATGATCCCATGTTTTATGCAGTCTGCAGAGAGCTGTCTGCGTTGCTGTTCATATCCATGATTATCTGCATGCATATCTGGTTGGAAACTGAGAACTGTGCTCATCAAAAAGTTGCTGTTAAAATGGTACAAATGCTGATACAGGGGAAAAGGTCGGCAGTGCCTGACCACATTGCAAATAAATGACATCTTTCATCCGGAAAATGCCTACCATTTTCCATTTAGGACCGTGTTGTGATCATGGAAGAGCTGATTTTAAAAGGTCACCTAACAATTAATATAAATCCTGATGATTTTCAAGCAGCCCAGTGTGTGACCTGGTATAAAATAGTTGTGTAGGATTAGCACATATGGTTGAGAGACAGGGCTCCGGGAGCAGGACTTTTTGGGGTTACATGCTGCTGCTGTGGAAATACCTGGGTGAAACTGGTAAAATCTCATGGTAAGCCATTTCAATGGCTGCTCTTATCTGAGTGCGGCTGTTTGAAGCATTAGGAATAGAAGATGAGGAAAGAGACTCATTAATGCTAAATTTGATTATATATGCAAACCAGGTTTCTATGAAAAGAAGAACAAAAATGATCTGACTTCAAACTAGCAATAAGATGTGTAGAGATAGAGGGTTCTGCTGTTAGACAAATACAGTTAAAGTCTCCTTGACAGTTTTTATGAGGGTGATGTTTCAGTCATCACTCCTGTAAATCAGCATCTGCATAATTGGAGCCCTGGGTAAAAGCCCTGCGTGTTGACATCTCTGGATTCAGATGTTGCAGTTGGGAAAGGACAGGCTTGGAGGTGCTTCTGATAGAACCCTTTTTATCATTTGGATGCTCTGGTCCCTGGCTTAACCTGCATTCATGGCACTGTGTATGATCTCAAGGGGCAGGAGATGTTGCTTGGCAAAGTTGGCCACTCTGCTCCAGGGGAGAGGACCCTGTCCTGAGCAGAGAAAGAGGAGAGGCAGACAGCAGGTAATGCTGAACTCGGCGCAGAGCCGGTGGTGGAAGACAAAGCCGCACATCTGCAAGCTCAGCTTTCCCCTGGGGCACTGAATAAAAATGCTTCTGTCTTAGTATGGGCCTGGGGTGCCATGTGGAAAACAGCACTTGGCTGGCTGTCTGTTCAGCCCAGCAGCTGCCAGAGGGGTCTTCATGGATTTTACTCTCGAGGGGATCTACAGAGTGCTGTTAAGAACATTATAGAAAGGAACATACAGTGTGGAGATGTTGTGTTTAAGGTGTTTGTTCAAAGTGGTATATGTGCTGCAAAGTGTGACATAGTTGCTAAGGTGACAGCTTGCTTGCTTTTTGGCAGAAGTGAAAGAATACTGAATATAGGCAAACTGTAAGCTTTTGCTTTAATTTGTAGAGTTTTATCTTCTGGCCGTTGTAGACACTTCTCAGGTTTGTTTTTGGAAGCAGTGTTTTCCCATTCTGAATACTTCACTCAGTTAAAAAAGCTAATAGTGCTTCCCATTCTTAAGGAAAATACTAAATCACATAAAACGATGGGGATTCCAATTATTATAATTGTAGATACTGCTTATGGCATTGAAAGACTTTGATAAATAACATTCATTGAAGTAAGGAAGTATTCTCTAAGAATATTTTATAGAAACAAAAATATTAGGTGTTGCTTCATTAGCATCCTATGGATGCAGGCACACCCATGAGTGCATGCTCCAGATTTTTGGATGGAGTATTTGCATGCATTTGCAAGTGCTCAAACCTAAGCTGGAATGGATGGTGAAGGGAGAACTCTTGTGGGTCAGGCTCAGAGGTTGGTTGTGGTGAGAGGGAACAGAGTCTCGTGTCAAACAGCTTGGGTTCTGCCACGGTGAAGTATTTTCATAACGCTGCCAGGGGAGAAGGATCAGCAGAGGATTAGACTGGCGTGGCCCCTATGGAGAGGGGGTTTTCCAGATGAGCAGCCATCTGTGGCACGAAGCAAATGTTATGGACCTCAGTGTTGAGAGCAAAGCAGAAAGGTCTCACAAGATGAATGTCAGCTTTGGCCCTTAAAGCAGTGGGGTAGGTGCATGACCCAGGAAAAAGGCTCAGGAAAAGCTGAAGTAATGTGCTCATTGCCCTTTATTGTTTTACCTTTCCTTTTTTGGTGATGTTCTAATGGATAGATAAATGTGTTTCTCTGAGCAAGCTGTTCTGTCTATGCCTTTTCCAGAATGCCTTAGCATCTGGGAGAAGGCTGTATTAGAGGCAGAGCTTGTGGGGGCTGCTGAGCTAATACTGTGGGGAGCATAAAGTGCTGCAACCTGAGGCTTGGGATAAACATTGTGGGGAGCTCTGTGGGCTCCAGGTCCTAGATGAGTGCTGGTGCAGGTGTTCCAGCCCAGTTTGGCAGGGCCATTGCAAGGCAGAAGTTAGCGAGGATGTTTTCAGTGATCAGAGGCAGAGACACAGGGGGCTTTTGCTGGATTGGAGAATACTCTTTGATAAGAAGACCCCATACTAGACACTAAAATGTGCAGAAGGGAGGTAGTGTTAAGGAAGCAGGAGGAAAACTGAAGCAGGAAGATTTCAATGAAGTGTTATACATTTTCAGAGGAGAGGTGTACAGTCCCAGACCTGCTGTCAGAAATAAATCTGATTTGACTCTCTTGCAAAAGTCCCAACTTGTCAACTTGATCTTTATTCTAGGAGAAATACCAGAGCCTGCTGCGAACAGCCTGGCTGAATATTCACTAGAAATACTCAAAAGCCTGAAGTACTGAGGGTGAAATTCTGCCCAGAAGATTTCAAAATGAAATGCTACCCAACATCAACAAGATCATTGATACATCAGGAAGTAATTTATAGTAACAGCTCTACAGTAGCTCTTTGAATTTCAAAGAGAAGTTTATTGTGTTTGTCCTCAGTCTTCCCTTTTGCTGATGTTAATGCTCTGCCCTCCTGTGTAATTTCTCAGGTGATGCAAATCCAAAGTATTTTTGGCTTGAAGTGATAAGCCCCAGCTCGGATCCTTTGTCACATGCATGTTGGGTGCTTGTATTGGGGCCCCGTGTTTGATACTGCATTTGACAATCTTCATATTAGGTGAAGAGCCTCTGTGGCATCCCAGATAGTATTAAAGAAGAAGCAAAATCTTCCTTGCTAGGTTCCCAAAAACCAAGGAGACAACTGGCTTCTTGATTCAACCTTCCTGATGTGGGCTGTCTGTCTATGGCTGCTGTAAGCATTTGGATCAAAATACCCCAGGAAGCCAGGAAATATCTTAACAGTTATTTAACAAGCAAACTTGAGCCTTGCTTGAACTGTTTGCAGAATAATCTTCTCCCTGGCTATGTGCTGGAGGTATGCTTGAAGCAAAACCAAACAAGATAAGGCCCCCATCTGCGTGCGAGTCTAAAACCACCTCGTTGCGTACTCCTGCTCCTCCCCACACAGAGGCCATGTTGCACACAAAACATCACTTCTTTGCATCCGTTTTTTACCCCATTTCAAACAGCCTTTGTATGGAGGGAAGGGTGTCTCGAAGTGGTTGAACATGGCAAGGTCACACCTCCCTGTTGGGACTGTAAGGGGGAATGATGCTCTTGGGTGTATCTCATGCCCAGCCCAAGGGGCTTAGGTTTGATACTGGAAGTTGGCTTATCACTGCAGAATATATATATAGCAATAATTATGCTTTGAAGCTGAGCAGTTTCTCTTAGTGTTTTTTTAGGGACTGTGCTTGAAAGCCAAAGCAAGCGTGGGATTCCCCCACTGCCAAATCCAGCAGCCGATAAATCTGGCAGAGCTCTCCTGATTGCCATCTCCAAGGGCAGTCAGTGTGCTGGAATGGAATTAGGACCCAGTTTGAAAGAAGATGCCTGCCAAAAAATTAAACAATGGATGCCTTCTGTTTAATTTTAACATTTTAATTAAATTCTTTGCTGCTGTGTGCCTTTGATCTTGGTGAGCTGATGTACGTGGTGTGCGCTGTTGTGTCATAGCAGCGTTTTGTTCTAATCTTGCACGCAGCCGCAAGGATGCATTTGAGGATGGATAAAAGTGCAAAAGCTGCTCACTGCCAAGTACTGAGTGCATTGCAAGCTGCCTTTTCCAACTGGTGACCCACGGGCATGTGGACAGAGGGATTACTCACAAGTATGGCTCAGTAGAGTTACTCTCTAAACATATTCACTCCTTTTTTATAATCTTCTGTGAACGGTGCTGCACGAAGAGTTTCCTTGATGGAATTACTCATTGAGAGGGTTGAGGCCAAGAGTGGAGATTTTATTGTGAAAGAGATTTAATTTCAAGTGGAATAATTAATAAACTTTGATTCTTCAGTTAGAAAGCAGAAGCAACACTGTATGTTGTTGGCTGGGCACATCCATCAATAAATCCCAGCCAAGTGCCCAGTTTGGCAGGCAGCTGGCTTTCCTTGCAGCCAGGCACAGAGCAGCAGGAAAGGTATTAGAAAGAGTTTCCTCGTGGGTTATAGGCTGGGGCAGGTGATTGAGGATCATGTGGAGTATTTGTCCTTTGTGATTTGGGCTATACCTAAGATGTCAGGGAAGAATCTGTCATTGCTACATCAAAAGGAGTCATTGGTAGAGCTGCTTTGGGAAAAGAAATTTCACTTACTTGAGGGAAAAATAATTCTTAATCTCAATTTCCTTTGAAAACTGGCACTTTGGTGAGATCATGAATGGAGGAATATTTGTGACAGAAATGACAATATTTCAGCACAAAATATTTCTGTAAGGAGATAGTCTCTACAGAAATGGTTGTATTCTCCTCCTCTGCACACCCCGCTGAGATGCCCCAGTCTCACTCCTTCTGGAGAAGTCAGTGATGGATCATCCCAAGTGGGACCCTTCTGCCCATTGAAATGGTGTAGTTCGGCTGTGGCACCTGATTTCCAGAGCAGGGGCAGCGTGAGGGACCAACCCGAACTCGCTGGAGGCACAGCAGTGGTGTTCCCAGGGTAGATTTTGCGAGCCTTTAGCACTGGCACTTAGAAAGAAAAGTCAACATTTTTTTGAGAGATGACAACTCTTGGAAAAAGACAGGTGAGTCTAAAATGCAGAAAATTGTTTTGATTGAAAATTGTCATCTGACGTCTAAGTCCACGAGTGCATGCTGGTGTTGTAGTCTATGCATGTATTGTGTGCCTAGCCTTTTTTTGGCCGACTGTGGAGTTTTTCAGAGCTGTGCAGAAGCAGCACAGTCCACTCAGCAGAGAATCAGCATTCCTAAGCCTCCGTGTTTTGCTGCGTTGGCTCCAGGGGCTGCGTGTGGTCCTGGGGGGCTGCTGTGGCAGCCTGTCACTCGTAGCAGGCAGCTCTGCAGAGAGGGCGCCTGTTCCAGCACAAAATCTGTGCCTGTCCAGATTGCGAGGCCCTGGCAGGCAGCAGGAGCTGGCTCCACGGCGGGCCGACATATGCAGGGGATGCTGGCTATGCCACGGGGCACAAGCCTCCTGCCACTGCTGCGTGCGGCGTGGCGCTTCCCAGGCAGGGATGATGCCATGAAAATGAGCTCCTTGCCTGTGGTCCTCTGTGGCCCAGCGGTGGTCCCCACTGCAGGGACCAAGTACTGTCACTGCTTTTTTTTCCCCCTTTTCTTTTTTTCATCCTCTCCATCGTGGCTTCCACAGCAGAGCGACAGCAACAGGAGAGGGAGATGAGCTTCGGGTCTCATGGCAGAAGTGATCCAGCACAGCTTGCGTTGCTGAGGAATCAAACAGAAAAGGTCTTTCTGCCGTATAGCTCACCATGGCATAGTTCACTCATTTCTAAAAATGGCTTTCTCTCTTCAAATTTATGTGCTCATTAGTGCTGGCCACCCATGGGTGCAGCGTTGGTTGTTCATGCAGCTGGAGAGGCTCTGAAAGAGCTCATAAATGTTCATTGTGCAGCTTAGTCCCCCAAAAGTAGTGACTCAGCAGTGATCAGACATCTCTCATGGGACAAACAGTTCCCAGCTATTCCCAAATTGCATTGAAACCCATGTGTCACTGGGCTGCCAAGAGGCAGGGCTTGAGTACCCCACATCTGTATTGCTTCTGCACAGAGAGATTGCTAAGCATGTCCTGGGTGTTAGGACAAGAGTACTCTTGCTTCGTTTAAAAGAGATTTTATTTTTTTTCTGGGATTTTTACACTCCACCCCATGATGCGCTTTGGGATGCATTCAGCTTTCTCTTCTGAATAGGGCTCCAGATGATGGAAATAAATTATCATAAATTAGAATAGATTGCACTCTTCAGCATCTCTACATCTGTCATTATGTTTCTTTAACAGTTCAGTTTAACATTTATACACACTCTGACAGCAGCTACTCATGTGTATGCTATAAATATTGGCTTGCAGAAGACATTAATGGAGTTTAGGTAAACGTTTGATGCCGCTGAGATTCTGTTCCATATGGTGGTATGCAGAAAAATTAGATTCAACATGCCACGTATAGTGCACATGCATTCCCTATGGACTGGCCTCCTGGCATTGCAGCAGCTCGCTACCCCACCAAGAAAGCGCAGGTGCCTTCAAAGAGGAAGGTGAGATTCTTGCAGTCTATTCTGGTTTTTACCACCTGTATTGTCTGCGATGCTTAAAGCCAACATGTATCATGTAGAGATGGGAAGTGCTTGTGAAAAAGAGATCTCGCAGAAGCAGCAGTCAGGAATTAGGCAACAAGACGTGGGTATGCTCTGCTTTGAACGTGTCTAAAGAAAACCCATGGGATTTTCTGGCTGAGGTGCCAGTTTCTTAGACAGTAACTAACTGGCAGGGTGAAAACTTTGTGCATCGGTTGGTCACAGTTGCTAAACCTGAAATTTGTGACTCTGCCCCTGATCCAACTGTCACCAAAACTACATGGAGGGAGCGTAGAATGAGGGTTTGAGGAGTCTGGCTTGCATCCCTCTGACTCGCGGGAGGACAAACAGCTGAGACTATCATGACGAGAGGCAGGAAGAAATATGTTCTGGTCCCTCTAGTGTTCCTTCTGCAGTTCAACAGAATTTGGATGTCTCCCATAGGTTTGAGGTTTTTGTTTGGTGGTTTGGTGATTTTTTTTGAATTTTTTTTTTTTTTGCTAATTGCAACACTTTGATTAGTGTAGCCTACTGATGTGGTTGTGTCCTCTGCAGTATTTCTCTGATTTACCCCACTTTCAAACTAGAAGGAAGGTGAGAGGTCTGTGCCAGGCTCAGCAGTGCAGAGGGGCAGTTGGGGTAAAGCAGCCCAGCTCCTGCTCCTGATGGGGGGCCCTGGGAAACATCTGGCTCGTGCTGGCCCTGGGACACATCTGCTGCAGAGTGCAGCGGCTGCTGCGTTTGCCCCTGTGTAATGCAATGTAAGTAATGCAGTAACCATAATGTACGAACTGACTCAAAGCAGGGCAATCTGAGGAGAAAGTGCTCTTCACACTGTAAATTGCTAAAGGTCTTTATGATGCCAGTGAATTAAAAATCTGGGAAGAAAAAACCCTCCAGTGCTGTAAGTTCAAGATGAATCTTTTAAAAGCTGCTAGTGGGGAGGGGAAGAGATAACTTATCTGAATGGAAATGTATTTAGACTCTGTATCTTGTACAGTTCTGGGTTGCTGAAAGGCGGACTGCGTTCCTTGTCACTTGGAGAGCTGGTGGCATTTTTGTATAGACTGAATAGGTTTCTGTGTTGATGTTACCCCTTTTGATCTTAATCGTTAGTCAGGTTTTCAGTCCTATGCAGGTTATTTCTTTTAAAAGGAGTTGCTTCAGATGTTTTGGTGATTCACTCCTGTTTATTCACACTGGCAGTACAGAGGAGCCTAGTGTGCTCCTGCATCCTGTGAGCGTCTGCAGCCACCTTCCCCCTGACTGGGCAGAAACCCCTCTCGAAACTTTGAGTTTCCAGGTTTTACTGTTGTTCTGACTGCTTGTGTGGTTCTTCTGCCTCAATTTTTCTCTGCTTTCTTGCTCCAGCGGAGAAAAAAGTTTTGTGTAACCATTAGCAAGATCTTTCTGCCTGGAGCAAAACCTTGCCTGTGAATTTCCTTTGAACGCTTACTTGTGTCTGAGCTTGAGGCTGGCATTAAGATCTCTTGAATGGTGCTTTAAAGGAACTAAACTGTATTTAAAGAAAGGCAGCATTCACACTGGCTTGATGCTAAAGACATTTTAGCCTAGCCAACGAGATTTTATGGTGAGCCTTGGTCCAGCAAGGAGCCCTTCAGCCTTCTCCAAGCTGAAAAAAAAAGCTGGAGTCTGGGGAGCAGTTTCAAAGCACTGAAACTCTTTTATCATCGTTCGTTGTATTTGTTTTTTGCATCTTTTGACTCTTTGAGGACTGGTCAATTTAGATCTGCACAGTCTGGGTGCAACTAGGACAGGTGTGGGCTTCTCCATGATGCCCTAACATAAGCATGCAGAATTTGGGAAGGAATGTGCAGTGAGAGGAAATTCATGTAAACAATCTGCATTGGATCACTTGTCATGGGGCTATCTCTTTGACTTGTGTATTTAATTAACTGCATTTTTAAAAATTTAGCTCTCATCTACACTGTAAAGATACTTTTGGCTGGAGGAGAGAGAAAGGAGCCCTTATTCTGGATGGGTTTTTCTATTTGTTTTCAAATACACGATGTTCTTATAGGAAAGAAGTCTGTGTACTTCTTTTTCGTCAAACCTTTTAGCTTTCACATATGGCTGACATCCATAAATTCTAAAACTGTTTCTTTTAAGCTTTCTGCCCCCACTGTAAACCTGGAGATGACCCGCTCCCAGTTCCTACTGTCACCTGTCCCTGGCTGAAAGGCCCTTTAGGGTAGGACGGGAGAAAAGTCACACTTTTTGCATTCCAATCAGTTCTGGATCTGAGAGTTTAAAAATATCACAAGTGAAAAACATGGATGTGAGTCATACAGAAAGCACCCTTCATTTCTCAGGGAGTAAAAATATCAGAAAAACACATTCTTCAGATGTTTCCTCCTGTTGAGAGGTAGCCACATCTAAGATTTCCGTTTGAAGTGTTGAATCATAAACATTGGTTCCCTGCTGTCACAGTGACCACTGGGTACAGGAGATGCCTATTTAATGTTAACAGCTTGTACTGTGCCAGAGCTACATCACTCACGAGGGTCTGGGTGAGCTTTACACGAAGAACAAATGTGGAGAAGGCTGTGATGTCATTTCTTGTGTCAAGATACTCCAGTGCTCGATAACAGTCTGCAGTAAATGCTCCACTTCTGGAAAGTTCTGTGCTCACTTTGGACCTAAACACTCATCCACACCTAACACATGTGGTGTCGTATTCCAGGGCAGCATATCTCCATGCTTTTGGGGGAGTGACCTCTTTCTTTTTGGTCATTGCCTTTGCCCCTCAGGGGCTGGGAGACCATGGTTTTATATCAGCTTGCTTTAGTGGTATTTGTGAAGCAAGTGTGTTTTAAAATGCATATACATTTCCCTCTGTTTTTACAAGATTAATATTTGAAAGGCTATTTAATACAAAAATGCCTAAAATTATTCAAATCTGAGCCATGCTGGAGAGATCAGAGAGCTCTTAGCAGCTGTTGAATTAGTAATGTTGAATTAGACCTGAGAAAATCCTTTTCAATTTAAGTGGCTTTTCTTGGACCTTTTTGCATGTTTAATATCTTCATTCATCCTTCTCATAATTGTTCCAATTTCAGCACTCCGTGAGTATCCATGCAGATGTGCACAATGCACACTGTTCAGGCCCTGATCCATTCAGCCAAGCTTTACATCCCCGAGGACCATCAGGAAGCCCCCAAACCACTTGTCTTACATTTTCCTCCTGTGGATGCAAAGATTGAGTCCTTCATGGATAATGTCATACTTGTATTTGAAAAACCTGCTCGTGCTGCTGTCTGAGAGACTGGAGAGATCATGAGTGCTCTTCAGCGTAGACACTTTAGCATTATCTTCCAAGAATCTTAAAACAATTTGAACTGGAAATAACACTTGCATAATATTTTGTAAGAACACTACAATGAGGCTCTGCTAGGAGAATTACAAATATTGCTTTTTCTTTCCTCATAACTCTTGGAAGGGGTCAGCCTCACTCCAGTCCCCCTCGATAACAAGCTGCTGTGAGAGCTTAGCAGAGCAATGTGTGTCCTGGTCGCACCAGATGGATCTCATTTGTGTTGCTGTTCATAGTCATGATAGGCAGCAAATGGAGTGGAGCCTGAGGCAGCACTTTGCTGCCTGAAGTTGATGCCTGATGAATTACGGAGAGAAATAAGGCAAGAGTCCGCCTTTGCTTTTCCTTTTGAGTGTGCACGTGACTGTTAGGTGGCCCATGTTTGATAAGACAAAGTGAAATGAGCTTTCAAATAGTTCCTTGAAGTTGTCTTAATTATTTCATTATAATGGTAAGGAACAAAGCAGAAGAATCAATATGCCTAATTATTACATCTAAATGCAAGAGAAATTAGTCAGTGAACTCTCCTTTCTCTGGGGAGGATTAATCTTCCTATGCTCTATTTCAAATGTCTTCCAGAAAAATGAAAAGCTTATCACCTAGGAAACATGCAGTCCTAATCGCTGCATGTTTATAGATGGTGAGGGGACTCTTAGTTGATCTTCTGAAGCACAAAATTAGATTGTTTTGCTTGTATTTAGCCGCTGTAGTTGAGTTTTGTAGCTGGGTGATTTGAATGACAAGCGCAATTGGGGCATGTGCTTCATGTCGTCCCAACAGGCCTTGGTCAGCTCTGGATGAGCCGTGGGGACTGACTCAGCACCAGGCAGTGCCATGTGGAGGGGATGGGTTGGATCCTGATGTGATGCTGTAAGTGGGGCAGTGCTAATTAGCTCAGGTTCTCAGTAATAAATGCCGTATTGATGAATCTATAATACATACAGAGCTGTCTCATTGCCTTCTTGATCACTACGTGAGACTCCAACCAGCATTTGGCTGTGGCCTAGTGGCACGCAGCCACGAGATGATTACAGGTGATCCTGGTGGGACCTGATTCTTCACCCTTGAATTAGTCACTGGATTGAAATGGCAATAATGTTTCCTGCATGCTAGGTTTGGTATGGCAATAAATTCTGGTCCCGTCTCCTTGCTGTTGTCTTGCACCAAGCCAATAGCATCTTGTGATACTTTCTACTAGGTTGATTATAAGAATTTCAAGCTGTGACACAGATGTAAGATGATTTCAAATGAAGTGTTACATTAATAAACTGATCTTTAGCCCCTGCCCTCCGTAAGGTCTGACTTTCTTTAGATTTTGTCATTTGTAGTCATGTGTTGTGGTGGTGGAAATACAAGTCTGGAAGTACTAAGATATGCTTCCCTAAAATAATTCCAGATTTTTGCATAGGCAGATCATGCCCAGCAATAGAAAGCTTGGGTTTATTCATTGCTTGCAAACCCAGCTTAGTGTAAAGAAGACTCAGTAGCTAAAATATGAAGTCTAAATAAAAGAAAAAAGGGCCGTTTCTTTGCATAACGCTGGGGAAATCAGCCTTACAGTTCACAAACTGAGACGACAGCTTGCTGTAGGGAAAGCTTCAGTCCATCATTATTTTGCATTTTGGGTTGCTTTACTCATGGCAGTTTATTAATTAGTTTCTATTTTGCACTCTTTCTTAAAAGAAAAAGATTTCAACTCATTATGTATCACCCTTGTACCTTTCTTTCTTCCCAAATTACTCTGCGTCATGGTCAGTTCCCATCTTCCCTGGCTGTTGAGTTGATTAACTGGGTGATGCTGACTGGAGGGCATGGGATGGGCCACTGATGCACCACCTGATTAGGTGGTCATGGAAACCCCCTGAGGTAAGACCTCTGTTATCAAAATAAATTGGGATTTTCTGCCAACTAATGGTTGGCGAAGCTTGCACTAATGCTAGATTCTGATGGATGATGCACTATGGAAGCCAATTAGCCTTTGCTGATAAGCTAGACTTTGATTAAGCTCTTCCAGGCTTTCTCATCACAAGAAACATATGCTACTCATTGAACATGCAAATGTATTTGCAGTGTGTAATTACAAAATTTTCTAAAGGAGCGACCTATTTTAAACAGGGCTTTTGTTTCACTCTTACTCCTTTGTTGCACTCACCAACTCAAGTCACGCAGGCTAATTCAGCAAACATAATTGACTGGTTTTAGGAGTTGAAATATCTTGTTGTTGAATGTTTTATGCTTCAAATACCGATTATAATGAAGACCTCTGTGGTGGGTACGTAGCTCTCTGCAGCCGCTCCAAAAGACTTGCCCTTTGCAGTGAGCCTTTGGGATGCAGAGGGCTGGCGATGCTGGGATCTGCAGCCCCAGCCAATTTAAAAGTGATCTTGTCCCAGTGATGCTGAGAACAAACTCCTTCTGTAGCCATAGGCAGGGATAACTTAGGCTGCAGAATGTGCAGCTCATTGCACTTGATGGGAATTCACTTATTGATCCAATTAGCTCCTGAATTGTTTATGGGGTGATTGTTATAATTAAAATTGATTATGGCTGTGTATTGTGACTTTAATCTTTGCTGCTGGGGATTTGGATATTATGGCCTGCCTCCTGTAGCTGATAATGGACTGTGAAAAGCATCAAGGAGTGAATGTATTTTCACACTCCTCGGGGATACGTTTGCTGTGTTAGATTCTCATTTGTGATGCTGTTAACTGAGTGACAGTATCGTGTTGCTTACCTGGTCATACATATTTTGGTAGCTTTAGTCGCTTTGTCTAAGAGATTGCGTGAGCTCCTGTATCTGCCTCTGTCCATACCATGGTGCTTTAGGAAAAAACCTAGGAAATGGACATTTTGTTTCCAGATGTAATTCACAGTTGTAGTCCTCAAGTGTAACAACGGCATTCCTATAGTTGTCTGCATGTACCTCCTCATCGTGGTGCCTTTCGTTTATTGCATGCCTAAGAGCATGGAAATCAGAGTCGTATTCTGTTGTGCACTGATGGGATCGAAGCTTGGCATAGTTACCATTTTCTGACAGAAATGCCTGCACAAATTCTCCAATCAGAGCAGTAGAAACACAGAGAAATGGGCAGTGCAATGGCCCATCTGCACTCTCCCTGTTGTACATCTCATCTCTTGTGGTGTGGCTGTGGGGTCAGAGGGGAGGAGTGGAAGGAAACACAGCAGGTTCCAGATGCACCATCCCCCTTACTTTCTCCTCCAAACTCCTAGTGCTGCACTGACACTTGGGGTCAGGGTAATGTTTTGTCAGGGGATGTCCCTGCTGTCACAGACCCTCTGAGATGTGTGGTTTTTAGGATGGAGAAAACCAACGATTTGACTGCTGTAGAAACTTGTGTTTGAGAGTAATTACAAGCCCTGATCCTGCAGGAATAATCTGTATGATGCAGGTTTTGCCCCTTTTGCAGATTGCAATTGATGACTTCGCCTTACGATGCCTTAGCACTGGGGCTGGTGGGTTCGAATAATGCTGGGTAGAAGGAGCAAGATCGTTCTTCCCTTGTGAGGTTTTGCTCCCCCAGTCTCTGCCCTCTTGCTAAACCAGCTTCCTCTGCTCCTCACATGGATATTCCCAGGATTTTGGCTAATGACCACAGAGTACACTTCTCACTCTAAAATCATGTGTCTGTCCTCTTCCAAATTAACAGTTTTCAGGTATCCCACTAGGCAGTTGGCCTAAAATAGTCTGAACATGTCTACTGTTTTATGGTCATCACCAGCTTTCATGACAGGCTCTGCTGAGGCCACGGTCTGGGCACACAACATTGCAGCCTTTCTTTAAATTAAATTCCACCTATGGTAGGAGTGTTGCAAGGGAAGGTTTCAGGACTGATGTTTGAGTGTAAATATCTGAATTATAAATGAAATTCTGCAGCATTTCAGCTTAAGAAGAATTTTTATGAAATCTTGAGATTTGTCATTCTTTCCCGTTCTATCAATAGTAACTGCAAGCTTGAGCATATGCTGCAAAAGGCACTGAGGCGAAATATTCACTTAGAGAACACAAGTGCCTTTTTCATCTGAGGCAAATTAACAGAAAAGGAGACAACTTCCAGCAAACTGTGGCTTCCGATCTACAAGCTGATAAAATCTGCATATTAGTCACAAGTTATTTTTCCAGATTTCTAGTTCATTCTGTTTTCCAAATTAAAGATGCTGCAATTTGCTTTCAGTCCTTTCAGCCTCAGTTTCATAAGTAGTATACTTGGTGGGGAGGGGAAAAAACAATATCATCACCACCACCATTAGTATAGCTCACATTCAGCAGGTTGTGATTTGGCTGGGGTTTTTTTGGGAGTAAATCTAAGGAAGAATGCAATCTTTATCGGGACCATGGTCTGTAAAAATTTGATTTTTCTCAAAGAGAAGGTGTTACTTTATGACAAACCCTCCCCCATGTGTTAGATTATTAAATCCAAACCCTTCCAGTTGTTAAAACCAAACCCTTCATTGCATGGGTTTGGGGCTCAACATCCCAGCACATCCTGTATTAGCACACTGGACTTTTTGAAATATGAGGCAGGTGTGCACATTGTGTGCAAATGTGAAAGCACAGAGCCATTCTGAATCTTTGCGGTGGTGGATGTGTGTCTGTCCAGGGCTTGCTCCATACTGAATTAATTGCTGTGAGGATTAATGGTACTTCACTGATTTCACTTGCCTGTTCGAGGGGTTTAAGTGCCATGAGCTTTTTCCAATCGCAGGAGACATCCCTTGCTGGGGGAAGGGGTACCATCCCTTGCCTCATATTATAGCAGTGAAATCGAGGGCTCGAGGGAAGAAATGGTTCCTTATCAGAAAAGATGTCCCTTTTTTGTGTAGCAATTATCAGAGAATCAGCTTTTCTGCCAGAAGTAGCAACCGCTGGCTACAGCATGGGCATTGCTGCTTAGGATAATTCATAAGAGTATTTTGGCTGCAAAGCTTGGCTTTTTCCAACTTTGTAGCATTACAGTGACTGAGGACATCTCTTGATCTTCACTTCAGTCACAGAAGGTGTTTTCTGCACTTTTTTGGCATGTGGTAGTTTGTGTAAGAGTTGCTGAGCCTGAGTTTCTGCCGCATCGTGACCTCTGGAAATTTATTGCTGTTCTCAGTGTTGTCCGTAGAGCAGCTGGCACAAGCAGAGCAAGTGCCATAAAATGAGTTGTCTCTCATGGCTTTTAATACTCCTCTAGTTTGGTGCCGCCTTTGGTTAGTGTATGTAGATTTGTGATTGGCTTTTACTTTATTTTCCATCCTAAATTTAAATTTTATTCACTTTGTTGCATGAAGGGATGCACAAGGGGGAGGGTGCATCAGAGGTTATCGGAGAACATACACGGGATTTTGCAGGCTGGGAATATTGACCTACAAGCAGAAGACAGCAAGGGCCGGTTTGATATGTACAGCCCATGGTTCCAGTTTAATTGGGTTGGTTTGTGGCAGAATACTGTTCCAATCTTTTATGCATTATTTTTCCAGTCAAGAAATCATCTGCACTTGTGCTTTTCACACTATCCTTTTCCACACCTCTCTTGCCCCATTTTCACTGCCCTCATCCTGATCATTGCCTAGAGATGTACATGCATTGGTCCATCACTCATGAGGAGGATTTTTTTGGTTGAAATAAGTCTTCCCAGAAGGGCTAACTTAGCATTCATATTTTATTCTTCCAATTCGCTCTGATGGATGTAAGAGTTGTTGTGAATCTGCACATGTAGTTACAGCAAAGACTGGTTTTGTCTCCGATGAAAAACTAAAATGCCGTTAAAGCAGAATGTTTGCAGTAATTTTCTGTTTATGTGTGCATAAAGGCCATAAGGAGAAGTGGACCTTATCGATTAGATGGCATTCATTATCCTAGAGCTATTTTTCACAGGGTCCTTCTACCACAGTTCCAGACTATTTTTCTCTTTAAATTTTCTCTGACGTGTTTGTGTTTTGGAGGAATTTTCCCTCCACAAGATGAAACACCATCCTGTCATTTAACTTATTTCTTTATTTTTTTCACTTGTGGAAAATTCATGGAAGTTAAATGCTGAATTCATGGTGGGCTCGGAGGAATGCATGATTGCATTAACCTTTATGTACTGTTGTGTACTGAAAGTGTCCTCTGTTTATTTTCTGTTCAGGCAAACTAATTGATTAACCCATGCAAGATTTTACATCCCCAGTGGCATGTTATTAATAAAGACAATATTTTCTAGCATCTATATCATTGTGTCTTTTTAAAAATTATTATTATTTTCAGTATGACCATGTTGGTTTTGTCTGTTGCTAGGTGGAACAAGTAACGATGTTCTGCAGGGTTAAAACATTCTCTAACACTTTTGGGGTATAAATTGTGACTATTGTTGCACGGAGTATAGAGGCGATGGGTGATTTCCATGCTCCCAAGACTCTGCTCTTCTGAAAGACCAGTATATGTAAAACATCTCGTGGCCGAAGGACGATTCCAGGAAAAAACAGATGTAAAAGCATGTTTTACAGAAGCACCTGTGCTGGAGGAGTTGGCCTAAACAAGCAGGCTTAGCCAACACCTCAGTGTCTGCACTCACGAAATCTGGGTGGAAATCCTGCTGGGCCGGGTACCAATTCTCTCTGAGTCATTCCTACTAGGTGGCATCACCGTGGGTTGTCATGACCCATCTCCCTGACTTTGCAGCAAATCTGCCATTGGCAATGGATAGAAGTTGATTTTTTTCATACTACTATGGTAAGATGTTTACAGTCATGGCTCTGGATGCATCCAAGGCAGAGAATGAGGGATGAATGTGTGTGCCCAGCATGGAGCCGGGCTAGTACCCATCATCTGGGCAGGATACATGCTGCTCTTTGGAGCAGTTGCAGCTGAGATACTGCCATGCTGATGCTGGAGTGTTTAGATCTCTGGAAAAGATTTGGTTGCCATTCCGTTGGATTTCCTTCAAAAATAACCCCAAAGCTTTTTGGATGATGAGAGACGCTTAAGGCATGGTTCACAGGGAAGCATCTCCTCTGGATCTGAGCAAAGGAGGTGAGACAGCCTGATTTGGTGGTGATTTTGGCATGTGCCCTTCTGCTGCGTCTCCTGGAGGCAGGGAGGCTTCTGCTTCGGTTCTGGGATACAGGAAAGCCTGCAGGAAACCTTTCCTATAAGCTAGGGAATTCCTGTAAGCTGTGCCCATTTTAAAAATTAATCCATATATTCTTAATTTAAATTTATCTTACCTCTCACATGCTTGAAACTTCTCTACCTGAAATGTGCAATGGAGAACTATTCTGCAGGGATCTGTAGGTTAAAAAAAACCCAAACAAGGCATTTCCATGGACACACTAATTTTTATTTTCTAAAATCAGAGACTTTGATTGGACTCTGTGTCCCCCAGGAACTTGTTAAGAGCAGATATACTCTCTAAAGATTTAATGACCAGAAGCATTTTCCTCTTGTTTCACAATTACTTTTTTTTTTAAAGTGAATACTTGTAAAACATGGGCAAAATGTAAAGCTGAAAGGAAGAGAAGCCAGGAATATTAAAGAGAGAGAGAGAGAGTGCTTGCTTGAAAGTGTTGGCCAAGCAGCTGTTCATGCCTCCTATTTAGCATGAATGGAAGACATAGCCCTGATTAAAAATGGTAGGTAGCAGCTGCACAGCCTGGGCTAAGGATTACCAGATGGTTAACTCTGATTGACTTGTCTCCATGGAGCTCAGTGGGGAGGGAGGAATGGAATATCTGAAATGTGATGAACATGCTAGGTACACAATTTTTTTATAATGAATGTGCCAGATTTGTTTACATGCTTCTTGAATAAAATATGGCTGCTAGTTTGACTTAAGACAGACATCTTTAGTACATGCTATGTTGCAAAACCTTGCTCTTTTGATTGTAGGTGTGATGATTCCCCCTCATCTCTCCCCCCCCACACCCCGGTGCTGTGATACAGCATAAAATAATTGGTTGACAGAATGTTGATTCTGCAGCACGGGGAGGATTTGCACAGATGGGAGTCAAAATATGTCTCCTTGCCTTATGCTAATGCCACCACAAAGGTTAGGGAGAAGTTCAGAACTGAATGTGGAATCCTTGTGCTGCTTTAGCTGTTGCGAAGTGTTTAAAGTCGGTACCTGGAGGAAGAAGATCTGGATCCAAATGCTCTGTGTGTGTGCTCCCTCTGTTTCACAGCAAAAGGGTACCACCTCTTGCTGCATGTTCATAGTACCACGGTGCCTGTGCGGTTGCTTTTCCTTGACATGTGCACATGGTGGCCGAAGCGGGATTTTTTCCTGCCCTGGAAAGGGCTAGAAATGACAGATAGCTCTAAAAATACTGAGGCGAGAGGATGATGCGTCAACGTGATTCCAAACAGCATTTTCTTAAGGGGCGTGGCCACATTTCTCACTAGTGCCAAACAATTGTCCCTTGTTTAAAAAATGTGTTCTGCAGAGGCTGTAGCCACGTGCAATTCCTTATAAAACCTGCTTTTGGGGTGGTGGAAGAAAGTGGGAATTGGTCAGTCAAGGGCCAGAACGGCTCACCCACCTCTTCTGGATAGTCCCTGGGAAGTAGCAGCCCCATGAGTTGGTTTCCCTTCCCCTCTCTTTGATCCCAGCTCCTTTTGTTTGGGCAGCAGCTCTCACAGTGTGTTTTTGGAGGAGTCCTGGAGCTGTGGCACCCTCGAGGCCATGGAGTTCATGGGCAAACGGTCCCTCACTTTTCAGCCTTTAGTTCCATGTGACCGCCCTGACTTGCATGGGAGATGGAAAATTGCAGGTAACTAACAATAGAAGCCAGTAATTTGGAAAGTAATACTTTGGCATGTATTTAGGAGAAAAAAAAAATAGTAATAACAGTGAATAATTTAGAAATGCCAAGATAAATACCATGTTTGAGGGAATGTGTCACCTCCAGCTGTGGGAAGTGGGAGACATTGATCGTGTGTTTCTTCATCCTCTGTGTTGAACATTTTTACTTTGTGTTTGCATTACTTTTTTAAAGCAAATTACAAATATGTCAAAAAGATGGAGTTGTCGGTTGCGTCAAGTCATTTCCTCACATTTGAGTATGAATGGAACTGTGATGCCGATTTTTCTTCATAAATGGTTTTTACCTAGAAAACGTTACTTCTGAACCTGTGACACTTAGTGCTTTATTATTGGTCTCACCTGAATGTTGTCACTGTATACAAGCACAAATAAAATGCTAGTTCAAGCTACTGATATTGATAATCAAATGTGGGGTTTTTTAGCAATATCAGAGCCTTCTTCCTTCTTCCTGAAATACAAAACCAAACCAAGATGCAAGTGGCAGATGAAAGTGGCAGTGTCTTATAAGCAATGATTTAAAGTCTCGTTATACTCAAACAATAGTGCCAAAGAGGGGAGGTTGGGCTGGGGGTGGTTGCCACAATCTTTTCCTCTTTGTGGGATAAAATGTTTAGATGTGGGTTGAATGATCCCAGTGTAAGGAGCATCCAGGCTCCAGAGGCACCACAGTATTTCCTACGTGTTTCAAGTGCAGAAGGAAAAGCTCATGAGGAAAACAAACCCATTTTTTCTAGGCTGAGCATGCAGACCGTGAGGTTTGTGGTGGGTTTTGTAAGGGCTTTTGGTCTCCCCTTGGGAATTGAGCCATTTGGATGCTGGAATGTGGTGGACACGCACGCCTGGCTCTCTCGAGATAGCAGGGTGGTTGTCAAGTGTCCTTGTATTTCCTTTCTCCTGCATGCTGCTAGAAGTCTAATTTCTGGCAAAAACTCATCTTCAGCATGGTCTGCTTCTCAGTGTAAAACAAACTGGATTAATCTTAAGTGTCATAGGCCAGGTAGTAGATGAAGGTGATAAATCTGTTAGCAGCCACACTGAAAAGGCTGAAATATTCTGCATTTGTGGAGGTTAAGCACTATTTGTGAAAATACACTTGTAACAAGGAGAACTGTCCTGCCTGGTGTTGGATTTTAAACTCTTTTCTGACAGCAGGGAAAGGTGTGGAAAAGTGCTGGTGTGATGAGAAACTGCTGTGCAAGAGGGAGACAAAAGAGGGCTTGGTTTTTCAGCTGTAATGGGCACACTTAAAAATAACTCTGCTCTTTAGATGCATGGAGGGGAGAAGAGTTGTTTGAGCTGATGAGCCAACCTGGTGTGGCTGTAGGCACCCGGCGGAGAACTGCAGCCTTTGGGAGCACAAAGTTCCTCTGCCAACATGGAGGGAAGAAGAGAAGCAAAGGTAGTTTTGTGAGAAAAGGAAGGCAATGATGAGAGGTGCTGATGCTGTGCTCCCTCTGCAGCAAGAGGTGACCCTCATGTTGCTTCCAGCCCTGTGAGAGCCAGGAGGACACAGGGGATGGGATGAGGTGGGGATGGAATAGGATAGAAGGTGGTCCTGGTTTCCACAGCTGGGCATTTCCTTGTGTGGCCACCACCATGCTCTCAAGGGGCTGTCACAGACTGTGGGGCATGGGAGGAGAAAAATCTGCCCTCTCCTCACACATGAGGGTAATTTCTGCCTCAATGATGCTTGGCAAAGCCACGTGTGAAGCAGCCTTCACGTCTCACTGAAAAAAAAGGCAAGACTGCCAAAATTTTGTCTGTTTTGAGTCAGGAAGGAATGTTGAAATCTTGAAAGTCTGTTTGCCTTGAAAAAGATACCAACACCCCAAAACTCAGATCTGGTCAACTGAAGTATTTTGATTTTGATGCATTACACTGTCTTCTTCATGTGTGTATAAATTTTGTAACACAGTATTTTTCAAGCAAAACTGTTCATTTTGAAAACTTCAGAGCAAGGATTTTGACAATGTAATAAATTTCTGTAGAGAACATGTCATCCTTCCTGTCTATAATTATGTATGACAAATGAAAGCTTTAAGGGAAAAACACACAGGCGCAATAATAGTTCTTGGGGAATTTCCTTTCCAGCTGCATGATTTAATACATTATTTCAATTTTAATAGAAAAGGAAAGGGCTGGTATAGACCTGTGTATTTTGAGAATCAGTGGCAATTCCTCTTGGGGCTCAGTCAGCCGGTCTCTTGTTGGTGGGAGGGGAAGATGGACCTTCTGCTGTCCCAACAGCACTTGGGGGAATTCTCAGAAATGTCTCCCACCACTAACCCAGTTTGATAGGAGCCTTCAGAGTGATGTGGCTGAAGGCACCACTGTCACAGTCCCAGTGGGATGTGTGGCTTTATCTGCTGAAAAGTGAAGAAACGTAGAGACATTTGAATGCAAAGCCAAAACTGATGAGCCAGCAGCTCTGCAGCCTTGGCTCTGTGCAGGTGCCTCATTGCAGTTGGAAAGGTAGGGAGGGGGCACAGGTGAGGCTGGCAGCTCTTGGGAAGAAATAGGATTCACAAGGTGATCTTGGAAGAAATGCCAGGTCTTGGAGAAGTACAGGTTTGCACAGAGCCTCCTCTTGGGTGCTGCTGTTTTCCTCCAGAAGCAACAGGCACCTGTGTTTCAGCTGTAGGGCAGAGAGGACAGGAGTGAGTGCACCCTACCAAAGGTGTGTTCCTAAATGGAGAGGAGCCTCTTGTTCCTTGGGGGAAACTGCCCATGCGCAGCACTGTGTTCAGTACTAGTGTTGTAGCTACTATTAATGAGAGAACATGCCTGGCCATCAGAAGGTGGTCAAAGTGTGTGGGGAGGAGGGGCAGAGCTGCAAATGTTTCTGAAGCTGCCTTTGAAGATAAGTGTCTGTGGCCATGGGTTTTTGTGTCATTTACTGCTGCATGTTGTAAATACCAATAAATGTGAAGAGGAGTGTTAAACCATATTGCTCTGGCACAGTGTTGTGTTCTGGTGGTACAAGGATGCTCAATGAAGTCTCTGCCATAAAATATTTTCATTTTATTGAGCTACACATCAATAACTGCTTGATGGCAAACAAAAAGTATCTGACTTCTGCTTATGACTCCATGGTAAATGGAACAGATGCAAGTGGATTTTCTTTTTAGTGTTGTGTGCTGAGCTTCAGACTTCAGAAGAAACAGTGCCATCCAAACCTTTTTGCATTCTGTATTTTGCCATTTTACTCTCAGCAAAAACCCTGTCGTCTCCATGTCATTCTATCACAGATAACTCATTGCTTGACATTTTCCCGGCAATATTTCTAAGGAAACATTTTGTCCCCAGTAGCATAAACACTGTGAACTAGATTTCTGCTTTGTAAATCAAGGCCTGGTACTCTGTACTGAGAATAACATTTTGCTGTGAATAAAAGCTTGGTATCCGCATGTCAGGTGACTACAGCATCCTGCCCTCTGCACCACGGGATTTGTCTTGGAATGAGTGTGAGGAATTAACTGTTTGGAACTCAGCCTCTACATACGTAGTTGTTTTATGGGTGTTTGGGTGACTCACTAATACTCATGCAACGTAAATCAAATCTCTCTTGCTGGCTGAGTAGTACCTCGAATGTAGACAGTAACAGAATTTGTCTTCCTAGAAACCACCTTGTTTATTAGCATAAATTGACTGTTAAAATGAATGGTTTGCATGGATATATAAAAATGTGACAATTGATCAGTTTAAGAAAAGTAGACATTGATTTCGTGTAAATCTAGTCCATGTTTTGTGATTATCAAGCAATACAGAGTTGGCTTAAAAGAAATTGCATCTTTAATGTGTGTGTTTGCCTTAGGCAGATTAAGTTAAGAAGTAAAATCTTGCCATTGCCCTGCTGCAATATAGGATACATCTATATATAGATCCAGTGGGTGGCCCCATCCTGCCCATGGAAGGGGGGTTGGAACTAGAAGATCTTTAAGTTGCCTTTCAACCTAAGCCATTCTGGGATAGAGTATATTTTTTTAAAGTATACGTAGGGAGAAAATGTATATATTTACTCATACACATGCATGCACACATACAGAAATTAATTGGAGAGCACACGTGTAGGAATGACTTTGAAGTGTCACCTCTGAGTTTGACATCTGAACCAAACTTTAATGTCACAAGATGTCACTCTGCTGCAGTTGGTGTGTGGATGTGCCAAGAGTAGGCTGTGTTAGATGAGGCTGGATTAAATCTCATCGGTGCTGTACAAGTCATGAGCAGTATGGGTTGGCCTTGGTTGCCCTCCATGCACATTTCTTTTTGGCTGGATGCTTCTGTGCATTCTTAAGAGCAAGCTATGAATGGGAAATAAAGACCTTTTCTGACCTGGCTATAGAGTGAGTCCTGTATTTGGGATCATGCATCATGGACATGTGCAGACATCCCAGCACTGATGTCGTGACGTGTGTGATCCCTAAAGTTCTGTACTTAAAGCTTGGGTAGCACAGGGAAGCTGGGCAGCAGGTTTTACATGCATCTGTGCCTTGCATCCCTGCATTTTGTGTACAAAAGCAGCATTACCTCTGTGGACTGTTTCTGCAACATGAGGTGGTGCTGGACTCTAGTACTGGTCCTGGGGGTGTGTGGAGCCACACAGCACTCAGGGCCATTTGCAAATGCGGAGGAGGTGCCTCAGCACCTCGGTTAGGGCCCAGATACATCATCTCTTTTTGTGGTACAAAAATCTCATCACAGGGGATTAGAGTGTTTAGTTCATTGTGTGGTTGAACCAGTTAAGCTGCACTTGGTTTATCCACGTGCCCAGATATCTTGATGAATTCATCCCGCCCTACAGCATGTGCACGTTCTGCTGAGAATTAGAGTTATGTTTTTCAATTTCTGGGAAAAAAAAATCCAAGTAAACAGAGTTGAGCAATTGATCTGGATTAATGGGGAGCAACTCTATTAGCCTAATACAACACTAATCTGATTCCAAACTGTTAACATATTAAAGCTGCTTAATTATATGTTTGTTTGACACAATGTGGTAATCCTGTACGATTTAGGGTATATTGTCACAGCTCTTGACTTGCAGTGCCTCACCATTGATAAAAACACAATCAAAACCCTTTAGTGTGACTTAGGCATTCACTTCACTCTTTGCTGTATTGAAATGGGGCTTGTTGCAAGGGCTGCCAAGCACCCTCCCTGCTTTATAGAAACAGTCACCAGCTCTGTTTCATGCGTGAAAGCAAGGGCCAGGAAAGGCTGGTGTTTGCTTATGCAGGGAATGGGTGTCTGAGCTGGGAATTTAATCCAGGGTTCCTGAGGAGGAGGTCTGGAATTACTTCTAGATTAAACCAGTAGGTTAAGGGATAAGAGGATATAGCACTTTGATGTATTTGGGCAGTTTTCTGGTGTTGTGCAGTATTTTCTATCTGGTCTGGATGCAGCAATGTTCCAAAAAATGAAAAGCTTCCTCACATCTGCTCACTGTGAAGAGTGGGATAATGAGATGCAAAATCAAGGCAGAGCACAAGCCCTCTTTGCTTGTTTGAGCCAGGCGCTGTCAGAGGAGGAGATGCCTTCCCCAGGAAAATGGCTCAGCCGTTTCTGAGGCTCCGTGTGCAAAGGGCCTGATCGCTGGGCTTGTGCAGAAGCTGCTGCCCTGGTCCGTGGTGGGAGCGGGACCAAACCTGGGACATTTCTGCCTCACTCACTGTGCATTTCTGTGGTGTTTGGTGTTTTTCACAGCAGAATCCTTGTGCAGAATACAGCATCTGTGTGACTCTGCAGAGAACCAGAGAGAGGGGAGAGATTTGCAGCTCCTGGTGATAAAGGAGCTGAACGCACCAAGGTCACTTATTATCGAAGATCTCACCAGAACAATTCAGCTCATATGCCTGTCTTAAAACCACAGGTAGCACCTCTGCTTTTCAGACTGTTTAAGTCTCTGCTGTCCCAGATTACAAGGTTTTTTTGACATCTTGTACAATACCCTTAAGATTTTTCATTGCTATTAGGCAAGGTTGGTCTGCAAATTTTACATGACATCATTGAAATCGATACAGATTGGAGGCATTTTTACTTACAGCTTTCATTTGAACTGAAAATTTTCAGATTTTTAAATGCAATTGAAAATCTTGAAGCATTTCTTGCAGCCTTGGTATGGAGATTTTAACTTAAACTTATTATGGGGCTTTGGTGGCTATCCAAAGTGAAAATATTCCTGATATGGATGCCATATAAAGTGATGCCTTGAAAGCAGAGTAAAACATTTCTGGTTTTGTGTCTTGAGTTCAGCATCTGCAAGGCCTAATCTGCAAAAAAAAAAACCAACAACCCACTCCGATTCCAGGGATTAATTCATATGAAGAGAAGGACAACATCCTCTTTGAGCCTAATGGATAGTGTGTGCTGTGATGGTGCCTTCAGTGGACATTATAGTGACGATCTGAAAGAATATGATGACATGAGGACCTGCCAGATGGATGCTATGAGTTTTGAGGTGTTTGACAAGGCTCTGACATTGGGATGGACAATCAGAGGGATAGAGAAGAGGAACAGAAAGTCCTGACTTTCGTCTGATTCTGAAGGTTTTAAGGCCACAAAATTTTTTCACTCAGCAAGGCTTCGCTTGCTTCAATGAAAGGACCTGGGGCTTATCGACCAGTAAGGAAGGTCTGTTCCCAGTTAGAGACATTTGCATCCATGGCAGCTCAGATCAGAATAAACAGAGAGTTTTGAGTCCCTCCGGGAGTGTCTTTCATATGCTGAGGCAGTGTCCAGATGCTGCAAGAATATTTCCTCGTTGATCATCTTCAAAGTGTGGCAATGTCTGTAGGCACTGAGTATAGTGGCAGCATTCCCAGTGCTGGTGCTGGGTGCTGGTTTTGTGTATCCCTGCTCCATGCATGGCATTTCACTGGGAGCCTGGGATAGATTATCTCCTGTGATAACATTTTTTTTCAGAAGTTCTGTAACTGATGCAGAAGTATTAGTAACTCATACTTTCTTTCTAGTTCTTACATTGTACTGATTGTGAAATGTCATGCATGTACATGAAGAGATGAGACTGGAAAGATGATATTCTGAGTTGGTTTTCTTTCTGTTGCTCCCACTTTTTGAGCAGCACCATTTGCTCAGACATCAGGATAAGTAAGAGTGCTTTTTACAGTTGTCAATTACCCTTTTCCAAGACACTCTTTGACTTTCATGTCTCATACCTTGTTTTACACGTCTGGGAGCTAACTGCTCTTCAGCTGGAATTCTGGGATCGACCCACACCGTTTTCCCTCTGGAAATCTAGACCATAACTGCTCAGTGGGCTGTTTTTTGATAGTAAAGCAAATGTTGGAATAGTAGGTTTCCCTATGGGCTGGGGCAGGCTTGGGTCTCCTTGTTCAGAGACAGCACATGGCACCCTCAAGCCTCCATATCACTCATGGGAGCAGGAGTTAAACCTCACAGTTGGGTTGGGTTCTCTCTTTCTGTAAGGCTGTCGGAGTGACTGTAAACACAGGGGGGGTATCCAGAGGCACCCGAACGGGAACAGAGACAAACAGCACGCGGTTTTGGAGGGGAAAGTGCCTGTCTTTTCTAGTTACGTGTGCGGTACGTGTGACAGTCGTCGCCGTGAGTAATAAACAGGCTGATAAAACCACATTTTTCGGATCAGATCTGCGTTGATCAAGAAGTTGGTGACACCTGGTGGCGGACGCTGGCCAAACCCGGGCTCTGCCACCTGACCCAGATTCAGTCACTGCCCTTTGAATGGGCTGCTGCAGAATTAATGCTGTTTTCTGACGAGGGCAAAATGCTCCACCTCAGAGTTATTGTTTTCCGAGGTTTTTCAGGGATAAAACCCGTTTGAGGTAGTTGTGTGCAGCGGCGGGAGCGTCTCGCCTCTGCCGTGGCTCCGTGTCTGCTCAGGCAGGATGACGTCCCTGACACCATCTATGCCTTTGCCTTGCTGCTTGAATTTAGCAGATCTCCTCCTCTCACGTCACCTGGAGTGTGTTATCTGTAAAGGATGAGAAATTTGGGGAAGAATAGACTGTAACAGAGGTTAAGTACAACCGGCTTCTTATCTAGTATACTTTAGAGAAAATTAATGCCATTTCTATGTATCAGGTTGCTTAAGTTTTGTATCACTGGTGAGTATCTGGGTCATCTTACAAAGGGAACCAATTAAAAATAATGTAATAGCATGCTTGCATTTATCCATACCTGCTGTACTTGCCAGAGTCTAACTTGGAAGAAAACCTTCTCCTGGTTAGGGGATTTCTGGAGTCACTGACCCTTTTTGTTGTGAGGACCCTTCCTGCACCCAGATGGAGCCTGCCAGGGTGGTGCATTTATGGAGCAGTGGTTTGAGACGTGCAGCAGCCACGGTTCAGGGTGGTGTTCACCTCCGCAGAGCCAAAGGGTGACTCAGCCAGGCTGCAGTCGGGATCCTTGTGCATCTCAAAGAGTAAAATGTGCAGTCCCAAAACTCTGTAAAATGAAAACCAATTAAAAGATCCTTGAAGATTTCTTTAAAGTGACTTTTCATCCTTTACAGTCACATCTTTAAAAGCGCAGCAGCATTATACCAGAGAAACTACATGAAAGGGTTCTCGGGAAGGTAATGTTGCTGCTATCCTTCCCCAGTGATGGCTTCATTGCAAGAGATGAGCTATAAAACATATTTCTTGGACAGCCTAAGATCCCAGTGTTTTAAAACCAGAGAAATAGAGACTTTTCCAAAATCCTGTCAGTTCAGTTGTACTAAGGTGTCTTTTCAGACATTGTTAAATATTTTGGAAGACTTTCATGCTCAGTTTAATTAGTTTCCTCCAATTGAATTTGGATTTTGCTTGTTGACTAAGTGATTCATCCCCAAACTGCCTGAGGCATCAAGTTGATCTCGACAGAAATGCTGAAGTAAACATTATTATTTGGTAACTGTGACTGTTCTGAGCTGCACCACTGGTGCCAAACTGTTACTCGCTATGACAGCTCATTATCTCCCTGTTTCCCAGTTCTTCACATATATTTTTGTTTATTCTGGTGGGCTGAAAATAGATGTGTATCCATATTTGTGTGTACTGCTGTTTTCTGTACAGCAGTGAAACCGTGTATATTAAGTGTACAACATCTTGTGTCGTTTTAGTGGTGCTGAGGCCAGTGGGGAGGCATGTCCTGGTATAAGCTGGTTTTGTAAAGTCCAGGGTATTATTTATATATCTATCTATATATAAAAACCATCAGGTATATGCTTTTTTTTGTTGTTGGGTTTTTTTTTTTTTACATATATATGCATTTATAATAGTGTGTGGGCAGCTCAGCCTGTGCATGGATGAAGATGGCTATTGGTTCCAGTCAAGGTCAAGTCTGTGTATACCTGCCAGGAAGAGTCAATAAAGAGCATTCCTGGTCTAAACACTTAGAGATGTTTTTTGGAGCTCATCTGGCTTCTGGACAGTAACACTGTCCACTCTAGGTGACTTTTTTAATAACACACTGGCCAAGTGTTTCTGCTGTAATCCATGGGTCATTGTTGGAATTGCTATAAATTTTTTGGAACTGTTCTGAATCTGCATTAGATATTTCTTTTTAATGCTTCATCTCAGTTGAAACTTGTTTCTATACTTTATTATTCAGATGGAATATGAAGGCCAAAAAGCCCATGTTTAATTGGTAGTTTGTCCCAATTTTAGTTTGGAAGATGGCCTTTCAGGCACACATGTCAGGAAAATGGAGCAGAGGGAGAACTGTTACTTCCTTCCCTGGGTTTGTGTTTCACTGTGCTTTGTTGCAGCTGGATCACCTTGGCAATTGATCTTACTTTGAATGAGAGTTTCCTGATTTTGCTCAGGTAGCAGTATTCACACTGGATCCCATAAAATCTTGATAAAAGCAAACTAAAAAGTGTTATTTCTTTTTTCTTACATACTAGGGGGAACAGTGATGGGATCATAATTGCAGAGACTTTTCCAGGTCATGGGATTATGCCACGTGGATGGAGGACTCCAAATACAGGATGTATTTTTCATAAAACATCTCTCAGCTTGAACAGCTCATGCAGCATCACCAGGTTGATGGCAGTCACTATTTTAATTACTTCTGAAATATTTTTAAGGAAAGATGTTGCATTTTTGTCTGTGACCTGGGACAACCTTGATTCTGATCTTTTAACCAAGCAAGTAGTTATTTTTACGTGTAAGCAGAGTCTGTAATCTGCAGTAGGCAGATCAACAGATTATGGCATATTTGGAAAAAGAACCAAAGAAACAAATTGGAAACCAGATATCTGGCCTTATCTAGGCAACAAACTGCCTTGCCACTCTCATGAGAAATAGGGACAGAGCCCTGGAGGGCTGCAGGTCTCCCTGCAGTTGTGGTTTAGAAGCCATGTCAGAAAGCCACCGTTTGTGGCTGGTGCTGCGAAATGCCACTGCAAGGGAAGGATGTCCTGCTCTCAGGGCACCCGAACATCTCTGCCCTGAGCAGGTTCCACATGCAACAGGTTGCACTTGTCTACCAAGTCTTGGTCAAAGGGATTCTGCCCTTGCAAGGCACTGGACTGAGGCGCTCCACTAACGTGACTGTCTGGGTCTCGAGCCCTTGCGGTGAGGCCTTTTGAAGCAGTAATGTGATTTTATTTAGTCAGATAGGGAACATCATTTATCTCAAAGCTCCAAGATAACAAATGCACAGCTTAATGTGCTGACACAGCCCTGTTTTCCCTGCATACCTTGGTATAGTGGGAGTGGCAGGGAAAGTTCAGGGGGATGTCTGCAAGTTGTTAAGAAACTTATCTGCTTCTCCTTAATTCTGTTTTGTTTACCTTTATTTCCAGTAAATTTCGCCGGTGAAGGAAACAATGAATAATTTTATGAAGATACTGACAGTTATTCCAGACCAGAATATTTTTTCTGTAAATCTAATTTTCTCAGAAGTGCTGGCTTTTTTCTTCAGTGAGCTGGGGTCATTATATTCTGTATGTATCCGTTGTCATAAAAATGCTGACAAAAGAATTTGCCAAAATAGCATTTATTTGCATAAATTTAGCATATAAAAGCCAACTCGTGATGAAGTTGAATACAAGGAAAAGCTATTTGGTATGAGGAGCACTGGCCCCTTTTGCTGTGCCATCAGTTATAGGTCTGGTATCAGAGACAACCAAAGGTATTCCTGTGCATGGATTAATGCACATTTATGTGTACTGTATGGCAAAAATGGTATTTAATGATATGTTAAATAGTGTGGAAGGGGCCTGTGTTGCTGCAGTGAGACACTGAGATGCTGAGGAGAAAGGTGTGAGTGCCAGTCACCTCTCCTCTGAGATACTCCTCCCTGCTGGGATCAAAGTCCTGTGCTTGGCAGCAGCTGTGGAGTCATAAGGATTTTAGAAACCCAAAATTTTGCACGGTTTTGTCCTGTAGTATCCAAAATGTGGCAAATGCCTCAGTCCCCATTACTTTGCCTGTTCACCTACTGCCACAGTTTGTTTGCCCATCCCCAATGCACATGCTGTCCATGATGTAAGAATATGGAAAAGGAAAAAAAAAACCCAACAAAAACCCCCCAAACCCAAAACTAAACTGACCAAACAAAACAAAAACCAGAAAAGGAATATGGGGAAGTTTAAAGGCTCTGCCTTATATTGAACGTGGACAGCTTCCAGACTCATTTCAGTCCTCTTGCTCCTGTCACGTGGGGAGCTGTGCATGGGGGATCATTCCATATGAAGAGAATCTATGTTTATCTGGAGAGCTTCAAGCACCCTGATAATTAAAGGCAGATACAAGGGGATCAATGCAGATGTTCAGAGGTGAGTGAGGAGGCAGACCAGATCTTCTTTAGCAGCGAGGACTGATGGAAAATGAGCGACTGTGGGTAAAAAGCAGGATCGTGTCCAGCCATTCCTCAACACGTGTGTATATTTGGAGTGATCATGCTCAAGGCCTGGCCCAGAGGTGACTGTCTTCATGGATGGAGAGTACAAAGAGAACAAATGTTTCTTTCCCTGATTCCGTTCAGATCCAGTGCTGTTTTCTCAGAGAAATGCTGTAACAGACTGAGCTCAGCTGCTGGAATCGGCTGCTGCTGCTTGTGAGGTAGGGATAGGTTAGAGAAAGTCAAGCTCTTCTAAATTGGCTCTGCCCCGGCATGGTTCACAGCTCTGAAGGTGCTGATGTCCTGAGCAGTGCACACAGGCAATGCCTTGTCCTGAGAGCTGCTCGTCTTGGAAACACCCGAGAAGAACCAGGTGTGCAGGCGGCATAGGTGGAGGCTGGAGGATAACTCTAGAGTGGAATTGACACAAGGAATGTTTGCTGAGAGCTCTTTAATGAACTTCACTGTCTGTCCTTCATGGGCTCTGAGGTGACTGCAGCTTTATAACTCGCTGAGGAGACTTCCCTTGTTTTTAATAGTCTTTCTTTCTGTGCTCCTTGGTGTTCCAAGCTATTCTATTACCCAGTTGTCTTCAGTGCCAGGGAACGATGCAAAATCACCTGCCGTCAAGAGGTGAACGCTGACATTTCTGGGTGTAGCAGATTATCCCGCAGCAAGCTGTCTGTGTGTGCCAAAAGCACTTTATGCTGTGCACATTGTGAGAGTCAGGAAAGTCAGAAGCGAGTTTAAGAAGCTGCTTAAGAAGCCCCGTCTGGAGTCCGTCACAAGGAAAGCATCGTTCTAGTGTTCCTCATTTGGTGCTCTTTTTCCCAGCAGGTAAAAGGGGGTGCAGGCAGGGATGGTACAGGATGCCCATGGTCTGCCATGGCAGGTAGCATGACACCATCTGGATCCCAACTGCCGCAGGTTTACTCTGCAAAACTCTCTGCCATTGTTTTCTCGTCTTCCTAGGCTTTTCATGGTGAGTGCCCCTCTGCATTGCCAGCTTTTCATGGCTTGACTGGCAAAGCAGTACCTGGGGAGATGCTCCCTGAAGTCGGACTGGTGCTGCAGAAGTCCTGCATGTAATCCCACACTCGCACCTTGGGAAACTTGCCCTTGGATCTTCTATATCAATTCAGGTTAAGGGAATTATAATTGAAAATACTTTTTCCGTGTTACCTATGTTTTGACATTGTCCTGCATAGTTTCATTTCAGTCTCCATAGTTATTAAAAGCATTTTAGTCTGTTTTTACAGTGAGTGCACAATTGGTGGTCCCTTACAGTAGAATTTAAAGCAAAGCATGTGTTTTCTGTTCTGTGTTTGTTTAAGCAACTGTGACAAACTCATTGGCTTTACAGGTGCACTCCCTTCTTTCCTTGAGTGCATCAAATGAGTTTCCTTCTCACTTCTGATCATCAGAAAACTCCTATTCCACTCCCAAGTGCTACACTCCTTACCTTGCCGGTGAATCTTGGAGGGAGACTCCTGCTGTTGCTGTCTGGCACCTGTGAGCTGAGGAGGTGTTAAACTGAGCAGCCCCCCCACAGGTGAGGTGTGGCTTTGTGACACCCTTCAGTCTTCAATTCCTGTGCCACCCAGATAGATACACAAAATAATGTGCTTGATAACAAATTCTGATTTATGAAAGTAGAACAAAACTGCAAACTGATAAATGGGCAAAGCAGTACAGCGACTGTAAAGGATTTTTTTGCTCGCCATCAAAAGTAACCTTCAGTTCTTCCCTTTAGGTCAAGCTGGAATCCCCTTCCCTTAGTTTAAGATGAGTTTCTTCCTTGTATTTTCTAGAGGTTGCAGAACCTACCTTCTTCTTCCGTATGGAGAAGGAAATGACCTGGGCAGGAAAGAAAAGCCAAGTCCTGCAGCATCCCAGACAAGAATGCAGCACTTGTACCTATTTCAGAGTTTGAACAGTCCTGGCTTCTCGCTCTCTCCTCCCCTCTTCCTGTCACCTGGCACAGGTCATTTCTGAGCTGTGCAGTGTGAAGAGAGGGCCTTGAGGTGGAACCTTGGGCAGACCCTGTTTGCCCTGTGGAAGATACCCCGGGGTGAGTGCTTAGTGCTGTGCCATGATTGTCATATTTCTCTCCAGGTTCCAACACATTGCTGAGGTAGTGCAGAGCAGCGTGAGGCATGTGTGCGACATTTGTGAGATGAGACAAATTCCTCTTGACCTGGAGTGATACACTTCACACACCCGGAGGAGTGTTTTCTAGATTAAGTAGATTTAATTTTCTTGTATGGATTTGCACTGTCAGGGCATTTCTTCCAGCCTTTCTTTGATAGGGAGGATGTGTTCATGATGCTGGACTGCCACTGAGAAATCTGGGCTCAGTTCTTGGCTGGGTCACAGACTTTGTGAGATGCTGGCAAGCAGTTCCTTCTTGTGCCTTGGCTGTGAATGAGAAGATCATCTGTTCTTCTATCAGGAGCTCAAGGCTGTTCCTTATACTAATGCACCAGCCTCAATGCTGTGATGTAAATAAGGCTTTCTTTTGCATATTTCTGTGCAGTAGTTTGATGCCTTGAGGAACTTATAAATGAAACAACACACACTTTTGAGATAATATTAGTATAGGAGATAATATAAAGGTTGACCTTTATTGGATGCCTCCAGGGGCAGATGTGGAAAATGTCCACAAAAGCCCACCCACACAGGGTGAACACAGTTTTTATAAGTTTAGCAAATTAGCATAATTGACAAGAATTCCCAATTAAAAGCACAGGTGATGAGGTGATTCCCCCTTCTGGTTCAACCCTTTTCTGGAGCCCCCCGCCTTGGTACTAGCTGTACTTGGTTTAGGAAAATGTGTCTCGAACAGCTGTTTTCAACCTTGGTAGCCAGGGAGAACCAAGATAAGATAGAGACCCTTGGAGTGTGTTTCATCTTTCTGCCTAGGGAAGGGACATGGAAAACTACTGGGAAAACTAGCCACTAATACATTAATTGGCTACAAATATATGTGTAAAGAATACAGAGAATACATGAAAGAAAAAGGCAGAAATCAGGATGGCATCAGTTTCATCCATCACTTCCAGTTATCTCCAGATCTGTCATTCTTTTTTTATTGAGCAGCATTGTCCTGTCTCACATTTTCATTCTCCTTTGCCTAACACTGATGAAGAAGAGATACACGTGGTGATAAAGTACTTTCAGGGTGAGCTGGGGTGAAGAGCTTATCTACTGCAAGTCTCCTCTCTTGTAATCCTGAAAGGTTACTTGGGGCACTAAAAGGACTCTTTCTGAATTATGTTGGAGGCAGTGTTCAGCTCATAAATATTTGTGTTTCATCACCACATCAATGAAAATCGGGAAGGCTGTTATACCTTGTTGGTTCTGTCCTCACTGACGGTAAAATTTTAATTGGTTTTACTTCTTGTGCTTGTTAACCCAGATGCAATGTTGAGTCCCAGGGGAAATGAAATCCCTTCCAAAATTTTGCAAATAATTGTTTAAATAGGGGCATGTTTTTTGTGATTAATTTTTTCAAGACAAACTGTTTTCTGCTCTTTGCAGAGGATGAGCCTCCCACTGCCTTTATCCATATCCTTAATACAGCCAATGTGTTTTCAAGGACCGAGCTTTAAAATCAAAGCACCGTCAGGACTCAGCTGTAACTTTGCCTGGAACAACAAGATTGCTAAATAACTGTTGTGTTATTTGTGCTGTAAGCTCTGTGGAAGTGACAGCCTTTGCTTTTTTTTTTTTAAATTCCACCTACTCCAAAACATGTGCCCCAGCTGACACATCCACCCTGACCTTCAAGCTCAAGTCTGGCACTATCTCCACAAGCCCCAGACTGGGACCAGAGTTAATGGAGCAGCATTGTAAGAAACCTGCGGAGAACAAGGTGGATCTGCAGAAGAGGCAGCTAATGAGCAAAAAAGGCTCTGGAGGAGCCTGTTGCTCACCATAGGGTCAGCATCATCTAATTTTGCAGTGCTGTGGTTATTTCAGAGGGCTGAAATCATGTGCCTTATGGAATAATGATCCATTTTCCCCATCACCTCCCAGCACTTAATGCATGTAAAATTGTGGGCAGAGTCTGACTTCTGTTTGATTTCGATGCAGTTGGTTTTAGTCATAAACCAGTGTTGATTCCCTGAAAGCTGAGTGAAAGCAATCATTTTGGCCCCCCTCAGTATCACTGTCTACAGAGCCTTGTTTAAGCCTGTGTATGTTTGAAATCGTGTTCTGCAGAATATTGCTGAATTTTGTCACTGACAGTCCCTGTATGGAGAAGCTGGAAAACTCTAGTTAGAAACAATGGAAAAGAAATTTAATAAAATAATACACTAATACTACATGACTGGCTGAATTAAGCATATAAACATGCAGGTTTTTTTCCTTATTTCTCCCTCTTTCCTTCTCTGGGCACTGTTAGTTATTTGCAATTTGAGTTACCCCAGAATATGAGCCTTGGTGTCACCTACTGGAAGTGACCTGGCTCGTAGAAACATCTCTAACCCTAGCCCAAAACTGCCCAATATGAGATGTGGTCTCCAGACTGGGTATTAAAATCACAGTTCACGCAAGAGCCAGCAGTCTGTTTACAAGGGTAATTATTAGTCTTAACTGAAGCTGGCAGGCTGGAAATGTAAAGGTCTTTCCTGAATGATAGCATCTTCAGGTGATGGTAGAACTTTGCAGAGCTCTGTAAAACCTATTGTCTCTGGTGAAATCAGTCTCTTTGATCTGAGTCTCAGTTTTAGGTTTCTACAAAATTAAGCAAAACTATGCAAACATTTTAAAAGAGAATCAATTGGTTAGATTACAAATAAAGCAACTTCTTTTTCTTTCATATAGAATGTGATGGTTATTGAAGCTTGTATTCCTGAACTTAAAAATACTTTCACAGTAGAAGAAAATAGGTTTGTTAACTATCTGGATTTGCAGATACAAGGTGATTCTCAGCTAAAATGTCACAGCTGATGAGAAAATTCTTTAAAAATACTTGGAAATGAGAAGTGAGCTGCAGGTGCAAGGCAGAGCGATGATCAAGGGAGTGACCCAGGGGCACAGGGAAAACAATCCATTATCTCTCTAAAGGCCCAGATCCTCTGCATCAGAGACCCCAAGCTGGATCCCTTTCCTCCCTGCAGTGGGAGGCAACACTGACCACATCCACAGGTTCTGGGAGAGAAAGCTTTTATGAGCATGGGAAACATCACATGAAGTGGCACCTGCACATCTCCTCCAGAGGATCCTCCTGGATGGCCAGCTATGCTTAAATATCACATCAGTGTGTATTAGTGGGTGGCAGCCCTGCCCATGGCAGAGGGGTTGGAACTGGATGATCCTTAAGGTCCCTGCCAACCCAAACCAGTCTGTGATTCATTCTGTGATTCTCTAAATGTCATGTTTAATATGGTAATATGTATAGCCAAATGCACACAGAGAGATTTGTCCTTTAAATTGTTTGAAGACTCTTGTTTACTGCTATTGATTTGTGCCAGCCTTGCTCTTGTTTTAAATCCATCCAGGCCTTGGTGTTCTTTGGCTTTGATGGTTCATACTCCTCAGACAGCAATTTATGTGTTTCATTTATAACCTCACTAGGCCTCGTGTTTCGCAGTAATGAAAAGGCTGGTTTACACTTAAAATGATTAAATTGTCAGCTTCTGAGCACACACTGAAAAATTATCTAAGTTGTCTGTTTATGGTTTTCATGAGAATTTGCATGTGCAAATCAGACATTTTGCTGCACAACCACCATCTGAGTTGTAAACGCATCCAGGCAGGTTTGGCAGGTATGTTTGGACTAGGGTCAAGAGTTACTAAAATATGCTAAGAACCTGGAGGGTGGCTGAAACCAGGTTCAGATTTGGTCATTGACATTAGAGGGATGTTGATTTTGTAATGCTCCTTAAACCTTCTTTGGCTTAATTTAATTTCATGCAGGGGTGTTTAGTAGTTTGTGTTCTCCTTGGTAGGGAACTAGTCCTTTCATGTGCTTTATATTATTTCTGAATGATTACTCATACTATTTATCACTTTTGATTTTCATAAGCTTTTTTTTTTCTGAGTGATCTGTAATTCAGAGTCAGCATCTGTGAAAGAATTAAGTATTGTTTTTTTCGGGCTGGTCATGAGACTTTGCAGCAGACCTTGGTGATAAAGTGTAAATTCACTGAGCCCAGCACAGTGCTCCAACACCAGTGTACATGATAACCACAGTCACAATTAGAGGATGACCATGTAGCTAGTGAAAAAAATGTCTCTAATATTCATATACTGCTATAATTTGTTAGTAACTATTTGAAGAATAGGAACAGTGTCCATCTTAGTTCTCTGCCCAGCTGTATTTAAAGAAGATAACTGCATGCTAAATTAAGTAGACAGAGTGAAGATATTTTATCTGCAAATCTAAATGATGCTCAGGTTTTACATAACCCCAGAGTTGCTCTGCACAGCCTCTTGGTGAGGCTAGCCAGTGTCCAGGGAAGGAGCAAGGAGCGGTGATTTATGGGCTGGAGAAGAACCCAGCCACACCTGGGGTGCACTTGGGATTTGTGAGCATGGACATAATCGCCAAACCCAGCATGCCTGGGGTTAGTGCAGGTGAGCTCAGGTCAACCCAAGAGACTATTTAAGAGGCCATCATTAATTAAGCCGCAGAATCACATGCAACCATTGCTTTTAAGGGAGGGAGAGGGAGGGAGCGGCAGTTTTGAGCAAGTGGCTGTTGTAGGTGTGAGCTGAGCAGGTGATGTGCTGAGGTAAGCCAGACCTTCCTGGTCCTTGCTGTTGCTTTCTCTACAATTCCTGTGCAGAGATCTGCGAGGCAGGGCTGAAAACATGCACAAGGTAAGGCAGTGAGAAAGGGGACCAAGAGATTTTAGGCTTACTAAATTGTACTGTGTAGTCTGATTTTTCTGTGTAGCCATTAGAAAGAGCTAGGCTGCGCTTAAGGTAAGGGATGAGGTTGATGCTGAAAAAATATCTGGAGCCATCTGATTTTGTGTAAGCGTCCTTTGGGAAGGTGCAGGAATGGCTTCACTAGTTCCCTGGAATGGGACTCTGCAGGAAGGGGAGTTTTGAGGAAGGGGATTGGTGAGGACAGGGTGCTTCCCAGACCGGAAGCAAGAAGTCTTCTGCAAAGTGGCCGGATTGTGTGTGCGGCTACAGCAAACTGGGGGGGCTGAGTGATGGGCAGGTGAGGCAATCCTTCCTGCCTTGCTCTGTGCTGGTTAGACTGGGAAACCATCACATTTTGGGCTTCATCCTAAAAGAAAGAGATAGTTGGGAAAACAGAGTCAAGAAAGGGACACTAAAAATGAACTGAGAGTAGAGGCTGTGGGGAGGAGAGAAAAGTTGTGGGGTTCAGGCTGTGTACTGTGAGGGGAAAAAAAGAGGTAACTGGAAGGAGGTGAGATCATGTTTGAGTTCTCCTGGGCTGCTGCAGAGAAGAGATGAAGGGAATGGGCAGTTCTCTTGTCTGTGCTGGCTTGGAGGAGAAGACATGCTCTTAAAGGATACACAATTTTAAGAAGCAGATGGAGAAGCACTGGGGTAGATTTGCCCCAGGAAGTTGTGGAGTTGCCATCACTGAGAGTCAGAAGTTAGATAAACATCTGCCAGAAAAGATAGAGCTGCCTGGCCTCTGCTCTGAGGGTCCTTTCAACCCTCTTTGCAATGATGACTTTGAAATAAAATTCTGCACAAAAATAAGACAGCACGTTGCCTTTCCTTTGCAAAGAAGGGGATGCAGGGTGGGCCCAGGAAGAAAAGATGTGGAATGAAGTGGTTGTGGCAAGGGACAAAATGTGACTGAGGCCTGAAACCAGTATTATTTCCTTCTTTCTCTTTAAATATTAATAGACTTTTCTTTTTCATGCTATTAAGACAGCCAACATTATTCTAAGCTGTTGCCTACGCCATTAATGCGCTGTGCTCTGAGTTATATTTTGCAGGCCTTTTCCTTCCCGTCTCAAGAGGTTTTGTTATGAAGTACCCTCGCTGGCAGCACATCTGGGATGCGATGATGGTACTCCATGAACAAGTTCCTTAGACTCTGGAAGGAACAGTGACTTTCTGGGGCAAGACTCCTTTGCTTCCTTACTCAACAGTAAACAGGCCTGCAGGATGACTGATCTCGATAATAATAAAGAAGAGGGAAATAATAAGAAAAGGATTTATGAGTGGTTTGGAGTGGGATTCTTGGGGCCATAATCCTCATCCAAGGGAGCTCTCAGTACCAGGGATACTGTGGGAAAGTCTGTTCAAGTTTGAAAGCGTATACAATTCAAAAACCTTTGCATGTAACAGCACAAGAGGATCAGTTTTGGGAATTACGGTCCCTTCCACCCCTCCTGAGCCAGGTGCAGTGAGCTGAGGTCCGGGAGATAGTAGTGGTGGCTGTTGGAGGTGCACTTTGGAATGTAAATCCTGTGGCTTGTGGGGTGGATGTGCATTCAAACAGTTCTGTTTGCCCACCTACAGAGGTTCTCTCGGCCTCTGGTCATCTGCTCAGAACGAAAGCTAAAACCTTGAAGGTTTCATCTGCTTGAAAGCACTTTCCATCTCTTGAGATGCTTAGCAGCAAGCCTGGGCAGCAGAATGTCAGCGTGGTCCATAATTTCTGGTCTCCGTGATCAAAGCTTCCTGATGAGTAAAGCCTTTTCATCCACATCAGCGATGGGAAGAGAACAGGCTTTGTTACTTCCCTGTTGTCAAGGGACCTGTGTCATTTGTATTGCCCTGTGTAGCCTGGAATGCAGAGAGCCAGGGCAGGCCCAGGCAGAGCTGCTGCTGGCTTGGCAAGAGGCTGTCACGTACCTCCAGGCCTTCAGTCTTAGTAAAGACAGAGCAGGGAGTTGCAGGCTCTCGGTGGGTTCATTAATGCCTGTGCTAGTCACTCTTAAGTGGAAATATAATTGGTGACTTTTGTGTATATACAGGCTATTGGTGTTGGACAGGACTGGAGAATTCAGGAGCTGCCTGAAAGTCGTGGGTCTTTTCCCTTATCTCAGATGTGCTGAGGGTGAACAGCTCTGCCCTCTAATGCCATTTGCCAAATCTGGTAAAGCCGAACGTCCGTGATCCAGGGAACACAGAGCATCCCTTGAGGCACACTGACCTGTGCTGGTCCAGGCTGCTCTGGGCATCCCTGGGAGCAGCTGGAACCGGGACAGAAGGGTTTTAGCCCCACACTAGGCAGGAGAGCACGGCACATATTGGCATACCTGCTGCACAGCATCCCCACGTTCATTTCTGTGTTCTCCCTCAAACAACCCTGCTTAGCCTGATATTTGCTTTCCCATTACGTTTGTTATGCCTTTGAGAGACATGCAGAAGAGCTAAACGATTTCAGCAGCTTTGCTCTTTCAGCCCCATAAATAATGAATTCATCAGGGTGAGAAAACACATGCCCAGACACAAACGCATGCAGAGACCTGCGGAGGAAAGGGAATAAAGACAGAAGCTTGAGATTCAAATGCAGAGCCCTGTGTCAGTAAACTGGGAACTGCTTTTTGGAGTGAGAAAGTGTCAGGGGGTGGGTATGGAGTTAATTGCCTCAAGAAAAGGCTAAAAGCAATTAGGAATGCGAGTGAGTGCTAGCTGAGGTTGGAAGTGATAAGTTGCTACCTGCTTGGCTCTTGGAGAGGGCCATCAGTTGGAAGGAGATGTTTGTTTTATTATCTGTAAGTCCTGTCTTTAAGCGTCAGATGAAATAATTTGGTTGTGGCTGGTACCCTGCAACATGACAAGGGGTACAAATACTTTGTGAACCTGCTGGACAGCCTCAGCTTGATGAGGCAGGATAGTGGGGTTTCAGAGGATCTGCATTTCAGGAAGTTTTGTAAAAGTAAATAAAAAAATAAATGGAACCTCACTGCCCCTGCTGAGAGTATTTGCAGAGATGATGTATGTGCAACTAGACACCAGAGAATCCACCCATCCCTCCTCTGTTGGGCAAGTCGTGGACTTCTGGGGTTTGCAAGGGCTCTTTCCTTGCTGATGCTTGGAATACCCTTTGCAGGAGAGATAATGTGGAGCAGGAGGTGTGAGCCTGGCTGGTGTGGGGAGCCACGGGGTGGGATGCTGAGCTGGGCAGCCTTAAAACCAGGTATCTGCAAACCTGGGCTGCACCAGGAAGGTAAATGAGATGCAAGAGGTTCACTTGGGGAACCTTAGCAATGTTCTGCTGGCTGGGGATCATTGTGTTAACTCTATTAAGTTCTTTTCTGGAAAAATTGCAAAGAAAAATACACTGGTTTGCAGTTAGTCCTTCAAACATGAGTGCTCCTGGACTGCCAGGGGAGCCCATGGGCAGCTCTTGAGTTTAGCAAATGCTGGGACTCAATTCTCAGATGCGTCTTAGCTTGATTTGCACTGATAAGAGCTATGGCATTTTCATAAAATTTGGTCCTCTGCCTATAGCCACGTCTAAAAGGTTTTACAGGTCAGCTGCCAAGATGAGGTTATGTTTTGTGGAATTGAATGTTTGGGGAAGGCTGGAAAATTCCATTTGGAGGCACTTTACCACTCAGCAGGTGATGATGGGGGGGAAAATTCGTCTGCACAGCCTGAAGATAACTGAATTTCTGATCTTAAGTGAGGCTTGGAGTTCTTACATTGATATCAAAACCATAACTACTTAACTGTTGCATAAATAACCCTCCAATATGCATGCATTGATTTATTTTTTCCCCTTGACCATCTATGGTCATCTGTGGCCATCTATGACAACTCTTGTGACCTCTCTTGACTTGCTGTATTTTTCTCCTTGATCTCTGAAGCTCGTGACATCTACAAGATTGCGCTGTCCGAGCGCCTTCCTTCTCCCCGTAGATTTTGAACGTCATTAACTTGTCTTACCCACTTTGACTGGGGGTAAACACTGTGTCCCTGTGGGTTTTGTGAACCCAGCTGGCTGGGCTGAGCAGAGGCCTCTTGGTGCCTTCAGAGGTTCACCCTAAAGCTGAAAAATTAAAGTGGGGGCGAAGGGAAAGAAAGAGGCATTAGTAATTCCTGAGTTCAGGAGAAGTTCAGCCAGAGCTTCCCCCAGTAACTGTCAGTTTCCTTCTCATCCCTCTTTATATATTTAGTTGTAATGACGAAAGCTCAAATGTGAACGCAAATGCAAGATAATTTTGCAGATCATCATTCCTAGGAGTGCTACAGTTGTTACAGGCTGAAATAATATAAGTAGAATCATAATAGCAAAGAGAGAGAGGAGTGAGCAAAAAAGAAAATAAGTTCTTAGCGGAGTTTTGGAAGGAAACAGAGCTAATGAGTTGGAGCTCATCTAGATGGCAGCAGCAGGCATTACTTTTCCTAGCAAGAAGTGTTTCATGTCTGGAGAATAAAAGTGGATTAGAAAGTTGCCTGATAAGTGATATGGGGGTTGAAAGAGCTACAGGAAAGGGTTAGGAGTAGACTGAAACAACTAAGGTATCATGGATTTACATGTACTTCATTTTATTCAGAGTGACTGATACTGGGCAGTTCATAAAACCAGGCTGCTATGTCTGTGTAATCCCTAGCTGTCTTTATTTTTAAAATAGTATTTGGGTTGAGCAGTTTTGTTCCTGTTGCTGCAACAGAGTGGCCAGGGAAGGAGAACAAAGGAGGCAGCAGAGGGTTTGCCCCAGCCTGGAGACCAGCACCGGGATGTGCCAGAGCTGTGGACCACCCTGACCCCATGCCCTTCTGGAAGAGAGTCCACAGCATCAAGCCAGAGGCATGTGCATTTTATGGGCTTATTTATCCTCGGCCCTGTCCTGTCAAACCCAGAGCATGAAGTCCCTTGGGGTGGCTGCAGCCTTTTGCCCCAGCAATGGTGCCAGGCAGGGGATGTTTGAATTTGATGCAGGCGTCTCCTTTGTCTTTTTTCTTTTTTTTTT
>VZTA01017460.1:365311-381863 GCA_013398855.1 Mohoua ochrocephala
TTTTTTTTTTGTGAATCCTGGGTAAGCAGGCTAACAGAGCCAGGAGCTGTATAATTAGCGGGAGCAGGTCCCTGTGTTTGCATGGGGCAGTTGTTAGCAAGGCTGTTCCAGGCTCTGCCCTCGCATCGTGCCAGACGGAGCTGTGGGTGAAGATGGGCACAGGTGGGCTGCTTAGTGAGACTGAAAATAATTAGGAGAGCATTAGTTTTAGGTTGAAATAAATTGATTGTCCAGCTGTAGCTGCTGTAGAGAGGAAGCTGAATGTTAATTAGATGCCACCAGTAATTATGGTGATTTTGTATTTTTTGAGTGGCTGTTGGGAATCGTTCAATTCACTTCCACAGGGTAATGTGAATGACGTTTCTAATCGGTTTAGGGAAGGGGGAAGGTACCTTTTTTGGTTTTTTTAAACAAGGACAATTGCAGTGAAGCAAAGCTACTGGAGGATGCAAAAAAATGTAAGTTGTTCGATGTAACTGCTCAGAAAAAATGATTGTTTGTTGAAGTAAGAGAAAATGCTTTGTGTCTGCTGCAAGTAATACATCCTGCTTTTCTACAGAGAAAAATTAGACCCTGGCAGAGATGGGACCTAAACCTGTTTCTCCATCTCATGGTGCATTTTCATAACTGTGAGACGAGCAGACCTCTTGAAAATAACTCTGAATTTATTTTTCTGGCTTTCAGGCCTGTTTGATGCTTCTCTCTCCTTCTTACACAGATAAAGGTGATGCCAGTAAAATTAATGGAAACAGTGATTTTGTAAGAGACTATTACTCATATTACTTGCCAAGGGCCAATTTTAATATTTAGATCAGAAAGCTAATTTTACAGGCTTGTCCATGCATGGGGCTACTCTGAAACAGTTGCTCCATACATATTTATGTAGGTATTGTGATAAATCAAGTGCCCACATGCGAATCTGTTCAGCAATATCTGTTGTGCTCTATATTCAATTTTTCTTTCAGTTTTTTCTTTCAGTTGTAGATCAAGCCTCTCACTTATACCCACTAGTTAAGACGTGAACACATTAACATGCCACCCACTGTGTCTGATAACCTAACTAACACCTGCAATCTCAGACAGCCTCAGCTCAAATTCACTCTTAGCATTATTTGTCAAGATTATTTGTAGAATAGATTTGCATAAATTGCCAACAAGCATGTACTGAACGCCCAGACTTTTGTGGAATACTTTACTGGAAATGACTGGTGTGGGAGAATTTTGTTTTCCATGCAAACCAAGTGCTGCTCCTGGGGGGGTTCTCATTTCAAGAAATAATAACAAATACTTGAATCTTACACACACAAAATGTGCAAAAGCCCAAGCCCAGTGAGCTGCTTTGCACAGAAAGCCTCTGCTGGTTGGACAAGGACAGTGTTCTGTGATCCACAGGGAAGGTCGACCTAAAGCACTTGTGTGGCTGCCTAATGTGAAACTTAAAAATACAGTACCGAACCCCCTGACCTTCCTGGAGCTGAAGTTTGGAAGAGCCTTGCTAATGGCGATTCAGGTAAGACATTGCCTGTTGTTTGCATTGGCCACGTTACTTTCTGTTAGGGGCATGACCGATTTTTCTGAGCATTGGGACAGTACAAGATACCTCGATGACACGCAGCGGTCAGCGTGTCTCAGACAGAACTGAAGATGTCCCCAGCGCAGTGTCCTACACTTGCACTTTTGGAGACATCAGTTGGAGAGGTGTAACCTTTCACCACGTGGCCCAGCCCTTGCTTTCCTTCGGCTTTGCTCTCCATGTGGAGTTTCTTCAGTGGTCCCTGGTCATGATACAAGGGACCACCTACTACTTTGGGTGTGACTAGAAGTCCATCCATTACAGAGCCGAGTGCAAGTGTCCTGCAGATCTGTGGCGTGGTGTGCCCTTCTCAGAAGCAGCTGCGTTTTGTTCCCATAATAGATGCAGTTATGTAGGGGGGGAGGATTTGCACATCTGACTGAGCTGGAGCAGTGGGTGGGTTGATTGCCTGAGCAGCAGGGTGCTTCACATCTGGGAACAAGCCTTGGGCTAACAGCTGGCTGAAAGCTTTTGGTGGGTTGGATGCATCTGGGAGCATATGATTTGCCAAAGCAAGGCTCCTGTCTGCACTGCAAACACAACAGCCCTTGCTTTCCTTAATTACTTCCATCTAGGAAAGTTGATGGCTTCTTTGATTGAACTATGTTTAATGAAAAATAGGTAGCAAGATGAATGCTTTGCTCTTGCATCTAAAATCCACTGATGATTAGAACTTATGGAAGCAGTAATGTACTTCATTTTCATTCTTCCCTGGCCAATGAGTCAGTTGAAACATATTTTCATCCTTTTATCCATAGTACTTTAATTTGGGGAATACAGAGACCCTGCACACATTTTCTTGCATGCTTGGACCACTGTGCAAATGGGAAAGTTGGGCTGGCGTTGATTTACCCACTGCTTACACAGCCTGTGCTCTCCTCTTCCAGATTCACCCTGAAGGATCTACTGCTGTTTGATGGGAATTCATCAAAACACACTATGTCACTTCACAAGGAGCATAGGACAGCCCGGGACTCTCGTTCCTCTTCTCTGAGGATGAAGAGTTGGCAATTTTAAATGGGCATACCACAAGCAGTATAGTTGAGAGGAGATGGAGGAGATTGGGAGCTCTGGCAGGTTTTGAATCTTTGAAGAATCAGACCCCAAGGATGTTGATCTTGGTATTAAGGCCTGTGTTTGTAAGAGTGATTGCTTTGCCATGTTCTCCTTGAGGACTTGGCTGAGCATCCAAAGAGGGGGCGTACACTGTCACCTCCACTGAGGCAGGCTGGCTCATGCCACCAGATCTGTTTTGTCACTATGAGCTCCTCCATGTGCTGTGCCATCACCAGCACTTGTAGGAACAATAGATTTTGCTGCTCCTGTGCCTGGCAGCCTCAGTTTTCCTTGTTTGTCCTTTGCTCTCCTCCTCTCCTCCTATACTTGGACACGGGAATAGTTTTCAGTTGTGCTGGTGGGTTTGCTTCAGCCCTGATGTGTTGGTGCTTCCCTCCTCTGTCCTTGCTGTGCCTGGCACAGCTGAGGCTGTGGGCTCTGCTTGCTGGCAGGGAGGTGGCAGCTCATTGACAGAGCTACCACTAGGGTGACTTTGGCCGTAACACAGTTTCTCTGTGTCTTTACAGCTTTCTGAGTAAGGAGGTCTGTCAGTCTGAGGGTTCATTTGCACAAACACCATGGGTGAGAAATCTAACACTGTGTTGGGCTGTGTTTATTTTAAATCTCAGGGCTGCTGAGAAGTCTGTCAGCCAAGGCAGCTCCCCAACCCTTGGGAACACCGGGGCTCTCCAGGCTGGACATGGTGGGAGCTCTCCTGGTTTGCCTGGGAGCACTGTGGTGCTGCTTGGCAGCCCAAGTAATGGCAAAAATGATTTTTCTATCTTCTTGTCTTAAACAGTGAAGCAAGTTTAGTGATGGGGGGGAGGAGAGAGTAACACAGCTCAGGGAAGAACTGTTTTCCCAGAGGGCTCTCACAACACACACAAAGGGATTTTTAACCCTGGGGTCCCTCTGGACTTCTGGTCAGGGTGTCTCAGGCGTGCATGGGAAGCAGTAGTTTCTGTGTGGCTGAAGAGCATTGTGCTGGGGCTGGTCCATCCTTGCTGCGGGGTGGGAGAAAGGGTGAGCAATTTTTTTTTACATGTTTTTAAACTGGTGCTCTGTTTCTCTTACTCCTGGGTTGATGGACACTGCTGTTGTCCATCCCAAGGATGGCTCCAGGAGCAGGCTGAGTGAAGGTTGGGATGCTGTATCACCTGTCTCTGGCTGTAGTAGGCAGGGTGGTGGTTCTTCCAGGAGGAAAAGCACCTCAGATGAGCTAGTTTCCCATGATTCCCACATGGACCTGGTGGTGCAGTGAGGGTGCTGGTGTGCTCTGTGTTCTTGTCTGTGTGTGTCAGTCCCAGCTGAGGACTCCTCCAGGCAAGGGAGATGACTCTGGAGCTGGTCCAGGTGCATGCAGAGCCCTGGCACTGGGTCCCTTCTGGCATGGGCACCTTCTTCTGGGACAGCACTTTGGGAAATGTGTTATTTCCCGTCTTTTCCTTGTCAGCTCTCAGCAGTTTCTGTGCGTGCCCACCAGAGAGCAACCCCAGCACAGGGTTGTTGTCTCCAGAGAGATGGATTGTAGGGCTGAGTGTGAGGTCAAAACCATCTTCCCTCACCCCTTCCAGCCCTATCCCCTCATCCCAAACCTGAGCTGAACAGTGAGTTTAGGCCCTCTGTGTCCTGGGCAAGAGGAATATCCGACAGGGAAGGAAGGACATGCTGGAGGAGAGAGGCAAGAGACCCTGCCTGTGTCTTCTACAGCAAACCCAGTGCCATCTCCAGGAAAGGACCATGCCATGAATTAGCAAGGGACATCAATCCAATGTACGGGAAACAAGTAAGGGTTCAGACAGAGCTTAACAATTTGGATGGCTAAAAATCTGGTGCTTTTTGCAGTTTCCTATAAGTGCATAGACAAATTGTACTCATCTTGTAGAAACACAGAGTAATTTACTCTGGAAAAGACCTTTAAGATCCTCAAGTCCAACAGACATCTCAGTGGGTATCTTTGGTGCTTGAACAGGTAGCTGGGTGTCTTGGTGGGGTTTTGTATGTGAGAGTTCATCCCAGTGTTTGGGGAAGGAGCAAACCCATGCCTTTCATGTATCCTCAGGCTTTGTGAGTGTTGGCTCAGCCTCAGTGCTGGCAAGAAGTCCCAGGGTAGGCAGTCACAGCTGGACTTGGAGGTGGGATTCGACTATGCAACATCAGATACCTTACTTGAGCTGCCTGGGTCAGGAGGGAGAGATGGACAGGATTGGTCTTTCCTGGGATAGACACAGCGCGAGGGACTGAATCTCCTGCTGGAAGGACCCCTCCCTCCCCTCCGTGCTTCGCTCGAGCTGTAGGAGCAGCATTCACATGCCAGCGGTGGGTGCCAAGGTCTGTGGCACTGCTGAGCTGCAGCCCCAGTACCTGCAGAAATGGGCTTTGAAAGAAAGCTGAGGGAAGAAACAACTCCTTGCTATTTTTATCCTTGCGCCGGCCCCCGGGGATTTCGATTGACAGGATTAGTTATGAAGCCAATATTGTGAGTTTAACTATGAGTGAAATAACACAACTTCTGTGGGAAGCAGAGTAAAAGAGGCAATTATACAGTAGTTTAATAACAGCGCACTGCTGGCTGGGTAGCTGAAAACTTACAGTTGACAGTAATTAGATTTTTCCATTCTTCCTGTTGAATAGCTATAAAAATTACAACAGAAAATAATCTGATTCTTTTTTATTTCATGCTGTTTTCATCATCCAGTCGGTATCCATTTGGCCTTCTGGTTGTTCTTTTATATGTTTTTAGTATCTGTTATTTAAGCCGTGCAGTAATGGGACAATGTTAAAAAAATGCAGAAAGCACTAGGAATGAGAGAATGGCCAGTAACACTCTTCTGAGCGTGAGGAATCCAGGGGATGCTTGAATGGACAGCGAGGGCTTTCCAAATTGACTAACTCTGAATAACAGCTGGACTTCTAACCACAGGAGTTATTCCAAATAATTTAAGATTACAGTAAAAAATGAAATGTTAGAAATTAAATCCTCATTTACCTGTCTGTTACTGTAATGTGCTAGGTGTAGATAAGCAGGAGGGATGGAGGGAGGTGCTGTGGCACATCAGTCTGCACTGGTTGCTTGCTGCCCTCATCTCCCTAATGGGATGGGAGTCCATGCTGTGATGTGATTCTGGGCTTCACTCCCACCTTGGGCTCCATGCTGGGCAGTGTGAGTAGTGGGGGTGTTCGTTGGCTGGCAAAGAGCTGGACTTGGACAAAAATCTGTGAGGGCATCTTCTCTTCCCGGTCTTTGCTGCTCTTCCACAGCCTTGTAGTGCTGGGGCTGTACAGGCATTTCATGTCCCTGTTCACATCCCAAGTGATGCTTCCTTGTCTACTGCCCTCCTTTCAAGCACTGTCCTTTTATTTTTTCCTCTGTGTCTAGACAGCAGAAAGTTTTCTCTTATGGCATAAAAACGTGAATTACTTTAGAAATGCACAGTTGTTAAACTTGCAGGGTGAAACTTGATGAGCCAGCAAATGTGTGGCATTTTGGCTGCTCGTGATCATAGCTTGAAAGTGCTGCACAGCACAAAGGGAAGAACTCTCAGGTTTGCTTTCACCAATGAAAGCTCAGGATGGAATATTTGCTTGGAGATGAAAAGTATTCTTCCTTTTGCTCTCCTTTACCTTGTAATGTAGAAGATCCAGGTATGATAAATGTCCACCTGGTTGTGATGTTGTGCAGGGAATTTAATGTGAGGTGGTGTTTTGTAGCTCTGGTGCCTGGTGGGATCTCTGGCACGCAACAAATACATTCTGCGGCAGCACACCCAGCCTCACAGCACAGCATGTCTCTGATTTCATTTCTTTTACTCGGTCATGGCGGGAGCATCACAGTTCAACTTCATACTCATATTTCAGTTTTAAAGCACTGTGGAGGTGCCCAGAGCTGATAGCAGGGCAAAGGCCACCTCCAGGTTTGCCTCTACCCCATTTGGTTCCACTAGTTGAAGAAATGTGCTGTGCTTTTGGCAGCTGCAAGTGCTCTAGACAGTACTGGGAAAAGTGCAAATGAAAGATTTGATTTCGGCCCTTCCTCACTTTAATAAAATCCTGTTCATCTTTCTGGTAGAGCCTTTTTTTTTCAGGGGCATTTAAAAATGTATCCCCTCTCTTTTTTTTTCTACCCCTACCTCTGAGCCCGTGACTTTTCAGCTCCTCCCTGTGTCACTGGAAGTTGTTTTGATGGTTGTTGCAGCCTGCCATCCAAAGCAGGTTCCAGCATGTTTTTCTGGTGCTAGTCTTTAAAAAGTGGATATAATCCATTAATCACACTGACTCTTTCTGTGTTGGGGCCTGTTGCCAGGTTTGAGCCAGGTGGACGAGGTAATGAGCAGTGCGTGGGGTTTTGACACCTGGACATGCACTGGTGAAGAGCAAACTTCTTTTAGCGTGTGCTGAAACAAATATTCCCTCGTGTTCTGGGTTCCTACTGGCCCCTGTGTGAGGGACAGGGGCAGCTCAAAACAGCTGGTGCTGCTCTTGGGCTGTGTCTGCTGCCCCCACAGGCATCGTTCTTCTGCAGAGCTCCGGTGGAAGAACAAGAGGCTGGAAGGAGTCACCTTCTGGGGCTGGCCCAATGTGTGGGCCACTATCTGGACCTAATTTTGGCTTGGGAGGATGAGAGAGAGGAGAGCTGTCATCTCCCCCCTTAACTCCATCTGGAATGGCATGTGTGCTTCTGGGCACGTGCTGTGCTGATGCTCACACAGTGCCCGAGTCACCACCCCGCATTAGCTTATTCCAGCACATTTCCTTGTTACAAAATTAGATCCATTTTGCAAATTGCTGCTGCACTAGTCGTTGAATCAAAGGGGTATTTTTGCTAGTTTTCTTTCTCTTCCCCCCCCCCCCCCCNNTCTTTTTTTTCCACTGGAGTAAATCAGGACTAAGTCAAAAGAATCAAGCCCTTAGTGCTTTCAGCAACATGCTCATTTAAATTGGATGCAAGAGGGTGTCTGTGTTTACATTTGGCCTGCCAAGAATCTCTGTTTCAGAAACTGGCTTACATAATATGTCAAAATTGGTTTACTCATTAGCATTGCAAACTGCGTGAAACAAGCCGCAGATTGATAAACTCACAGCAATATTTGCATCCGGATCTGAGTGGCACAGGGGGAGGGGAGGTTCATTAGGAAACGTTCTATTTCCACGAGAAAAACAAATGGTTTCCAGTTATAGATCTCAGACTTCGTTAATTTTCTGTCTTCTCAAATTTAAATAAAGATTGAGAGGGAAATGTGAAAATCTCTGCTGGCAAACAGGCAGCCTATCTTAATATTTCCTGTGCTGGTGGGTTGTTTACAGCAGCGGCTCCAGGTAGGCTGATTATTCTCTCCCAGCTGGGGCTCCAGCTCCTCTGCCAGGCTCCATCCTGCTTGGACACCACTGCTGCCTTGATTGGTGCTTTCTCTGCAGCACAGGTGGGATGGATAATTTAATATTTAATATTATTAATTAACTTTTCCAAATGTGGAGTGGGCACCGATGCAGTAGCATGGCCCAAAGGGCCTTTGGGGGTGCTGCCTGTTCCTGGTTTTACCTGGCCAGGGCAAGGGTGCAATCCAGCCTTGGGCAGAGCTGAGGACCCTGATGTGGAAAAGCTCCAGCTCAGGTGCTCCATGACTAGACTGATGAAACTTCATCTCCACAGTGCAGTGAGTGATTTTAGAGGTGTCTGTAAATCTGCACATGCACACAGGAGCAGGCATGAACAAGGCTTCTGGGGTAATATGAACAAGCATGTTAAGAATAAAGCAACAGAGCAATGAGAGGGTCTAAGGGTAGTCAGCACCTATGGTCTTTTGCTGTGTGGGTGTTGGATACTTGTGGTGGGCTGGGGGTGGTGGGAAGAGACAGCAAAGAGCGGTGGGGAGCCAGATACTAGGAAAAGTTTCTTCACTGAAAAAGTGCCAAACATGAGGATAGGCTGCCCAGAGAGGTGATGGAATCTCTGTCCCTGGAAGTGTTCAAACAACATGCATGCACTGCTTAGGGATGTGGTTTAGTGATGGCCTTGGCAGTGCTGCATTAAGTTGGACTCGGTGATCTTAGGGGTCTTTTCCAACTTTTGTAATTCCGAGCTCTCCTGAGTCCTGCTGTATCCAGGGATAAGTCTCTCCCCAGGCTGCTGCCTGTCCTGTTGCTAGTGTCACTGCATCCCTTTCAGCAACACTGGCCATGAACCTTGCACAAAGCTGATGCAAATCTGTTGGATGTGTATTGCTTTTCAATAGTATCTAAAGTAGTTTGGGGCTTAAATCCCAGGAAGTTTTTTATTTTGCTTTGAAACTCCGAACTCAAAAATCAGAAGTAAAAAGTTCTGATACAGCACACAGACATGGCATAGCAGTGTTGGTTTGGCAGCAGCTCTTCTTGTGCTTGGTGATGCTGAGTGCCTCATCCAGTATTTCAGATTAATTTTTGAAAAGGAATCTAGTAAAGCTGGAGAAAGGACCAGCCTGCAGTGCTGCAGGATCTGCTGCAGCCTGACAAGTGTTTTGCCTTGTCAGCAAACGCCGGCACATTCGCTTTCAGCAGCGTTAGAACTGATCCACAGCATTCATGGTGTGTTACCGGGTAGGGAAGAAAAGCAGGCTTTGGTTTCTGTATCCTGTGGAGTCTGTGTTGCAGCATTGTTTGGAGGAGGCGCGTGACAGGACAGATCCTCATCTGCTGCAACCCACTGTGCTCTGGCTAAAGCTGCATCCCTACATCCCACACAGGTGCCCAGGTGGGTGCATATTTTAGAGAACTGAGACTTGGCAGCTCTCAACTTAGCAAAACTCTTTTGATGTTCGTTTTTCAAAGTTTTCAGAAGACTTTAGTGAGTTTAAGTAAGCAGTTGTTAGCTGTGGGAAGGGAAAATAAATTTTCTCACTGGAAAATGAAATGAGAGGTGTTTGCATTTCAGTTACTCTCACACCTTGCAGCAAGAGGCTGGTCACCATGAGATACAGCGCATTTGAGTGCCAGCTGGAGAACTGAATGCAATGAAGAAGGCCAGGAGCAGTGAGATGCATCAGCTGAGAAGCTGAGGCAAGCTGAGGCATCCTCCTGCCATCCTCCACCAATGTGCTCCCGCAGGCTGGAGGAGAGCTCCCAGGGCTGCGAGAGAGCCAACATCACCCTTTGTGCTGATGCAGTGGGTGGTAAGTTTTGTGTGGTCCTTGGTCACCTTTGACCATGTGGAGCGTGAACGTGACTGCAGAGTGCAGCTCCTGCATTTATAAGGCATCAAAGGGCTGCTCACAGTGGAGGGGGAGGCGAGTGCTGCCCAGCTCTGCAGACCAGAGTCACTGTGGTGTTCAGTCTTCACGGCTGGGGCTCAGGCAGTGTGCAGGTAGCTGGTGAATGTTTTTGTCTATGTTAAAATGCACCACACAGCAGAGCAGTGCTTCAGCCTGAAGAACTCTCTGAGCATCAGAGCATCTCCTCATTACAGCATCCACCAGCATCAGGCTGTATCTGCTGGAAACACAGGGCCACATCGACAGCAGTGACATCTGTCAACCTGGCTGTGCAGCTCCTGCTTGTGGGAAAGGGCCCTGGAGTGCTGTGCTCATAAAGGGCTGTCAGAGCCTCCTCTGTGCCTGGATTGTGCTGGGAGTGCCAGCCCCCAACAGATAAACTGTATTATCAGATGAATTCAGCTTCCTTGCTTTTGTCTTCAGGATTTTCCCTGTGAATTCCAACACTTACTGCACAACGTAAATCCCAAGCCACTGGGGAAAAGCAATTTTGCTGTGCAGAGAACTGTTTTGTAGGGAAACACCCGAAGGTGTTCCTGTATACCAGCATGTAACTCCTGTCTCCTAATAAAAGGGAAAATTGCCTTATGTCACATGTACCTGAAAATATTTGATGCTGTGTGTAGAAAAGAGGGTAAAACAGTGATCAGCATTAATCAATAAACAGCACAGTATGGTTTAGTCTTGGTTACACCAAGTGGTGTTGGGGCACAGGTGAGTGCAGAGCAGACACCTTGCCAAGAGGGATCCATGGATCCATTCCTGCTCTTAATGTGCTGATGTCCTGAATGCAGAGCAGAGATGTGGGACTGGCCCAAAAGCCCTCTTGTGAGGAGGTTTGCTGTGACGAGGTGTGTTTATGTAGCTGCCAGGGGGAGCAAATGTGGCACCATCCTAAAGAAGTGGTGTTTGTCTGCCACTGATGTGTCCTGCTCACAAACAGGTGCCTGAACTCATCCCCTGATACATCCTCCTCCTCCCAACACACATGTGGCACAGCAAAGGTTTTGTTTGGGTGGATTAATAGCACAAAAATTTTCCCTCTTGGTGCAAGGCAACTCATGGGTTTCCCCCTGGTTTTCTCTGATACACAAAAAGGGACAAAAGCTCAAATTCAAGGAAGATGCTTTGGAGGTCTGGTCCTGTGCAAGCACAGAGTGAGCTCAGCACACGTGAAAGGATGGGAGACTTGAGAGGTTTTTTCCCCTTTCCGGATGGGCTCCTTGCTGCAGCTGTAGGGCAGCTGTCTGAGGTGCAGTGAAACGGATCTCAAAAAGTAACAGAGTCCAAACAGCCCCCAAACCCCACAGTGAAGGAGCACTGCTCCAATGACAATCAGTAAGTGGTAGCATTTTAGAGGATCTTCAAGCTTTTTTCAACTTTAGCCCAAAACTGTGAGCTGATTCTTTTCTATGGAGCACACACAAGGGCCAAAGCGATGCTGCGTTAGCAGTGGGTGGGAGGGGGCTGCATCTCCCAGCCCACCGTGGTGGTACCTACACCACAACAAAGCACTCAGCCCCTCGCCAAGGGGAAAGGGTTTCTCCACTCAGGCTGTGTGTAGTCAGTGTCTAATAATATGAGCATTTTGCCATCCCTCTGCAAACAAGGCTGAGGCTGCTGCCTGATTGGTATATCATCTCACTTTCTCTCAGCATTGATTTTCTTGCTCTCCTTATTTGCTTCATAAAAAGCAAAGCAAGGAGCTGGTGCTTGCTTGCTCCTTCTCCCTCCCTCTCTCTCTCTCTCTCTCCCTCTCTCTCTCTCTCTCTCCTGTGAGAAGCTTTTGGGAGCCTTTATTTTTAGTATGAGACAAACCTTGCTTTATTTCAGGACACGCAAGTTGGATTATAAATCCTTTTGTAAATGTGTATGGTGATATTTGCTCCGGTAAGTTATATGCATATCTATTTATTTGTGTAACTGTACTGGTTGGGGGAGAAGGGGGGGTTTTCAGGAATCGTGAAGCCCACAAAATTGTGTTTAGGCTTGATTTCTTTGTAGTCTCATGCTGAGCCAAACTGTTCTGTGATTTTTAGATACGTTGACATATTTTCAGTTTGTATTTTGCTTTGCAGAGAGGGATGCCTGCTTTGAAAACTTGTTTTCCACTTCATTTTACTGCAGAAACATGGACAATGATGATTAAAGGGAAAAGGAATTCTTATTTATCGTGTTTCTTCTGGCCTTTTAAATCCAAGGTGCCTCCAAAATAATGCAGCAATATTTGACATTAAAAAAAAATCAGCAAGAGCTATTTAATATTGATCAAGCTGAAGTATGAAATTTGACTGCCTATTACCTTAGATCAATCTAAAGTATGACAGCTTGGTAGCAACATGCTCCTCATCAAAATGTATTAATAAAATAAAGAACATCTTTAATTAAGGAAATAGCTTACTTTTCAGAGTGTAACATCATTAATACAGGTCAATAGACTGTTGCTCTGACTTTCTGCTCCCTGCCTTTGCTTTTACAGCTCAGCAGCCTCATTCCTCAGCCCTCTCGGTTAACTTGGAGACCTCCTTGTTACCTGTGAGGTGCAGTTATTTCTCTCCCCCCATCACAGCTCCTGGTGAGCTTTCCAGGCAGCACAAGTCAGGGACTGTAATAGTAGGCTGAGGAAAACAAGATGTATAGCTTTAATGCCTTCAGACTACCTAATACTTGAGTTTGCAGCATTATATTGATTAATTTATTGGCACTTTAATTCTTCCATACTTGAACCGTATCCGTGGGAGTCGATAGCTTTGGTGCTCCAGAAGTCTTTAAGAACTCCAGCTGTAGCACAAGTTGGAGCTGCTATGAGAACATCTTTGAGTATCTATCTGCTCAGAAAATCAACAGATTAAACCTAGAATAGTCTGCTACTCTCATGATACCAGGGAATGCTAATAGACATATGAAGTGTACTTTAATAAGATGTTAGAAGGCTGTAACTGAGTTTATTAAACCCACTGGAGAAGGTAAGGATGTTGTGTCTGGAAGCCCAAGCTAAGCTCTTCTAAAATCTGAAATTTCAGATTGGCAATAACTGCTTAGTCATTTTAAGCTGCTTTTGGACAGCTTAAATTGTTCCCCCCCAACCCCCCTGGTTTTTTTTTTTTTAAGGTAATAGTTGACTTGCCTTCTCACCTGCCTGAAGAGCAGCTGATGGGAATATTTGTTGATGTGCCCCTCAGCAGTGGCTCATGGGTTCTGCTGCGTCTGTGCCCTGGCTGGGCTGAGCCGATGCTGGTGCACAGCATCCCACAGGCAGCCAGGACATTCCACAGGCAAGCCCAGGTGCTTTGCTCCTGAAAATGTAGTTAATAAGCACTCAGATCAGAGGCTTTCTGGTGTTTTTGTGATTACTGTTTCATAAGGAACCGTATATATTTAGAGCAGCTGCATAGCTTGAATGTGTGTGCTCGGCACAGAAAACATGGCACATACAATGTGCCATGCGTCACCGTGTTAGAGAACAAGGTACATAACCATAATTGTCTTTTTCACAGTCCTTTAGCTCCTCAGGTGCGGAGGGTATGGGTGTCTGAGCAGTGCACATCTCACACACTTTCTAAGCATAATGCTGCTTGCCTGAGGACAGCGTTGGGCATTTCTAACTTTGTTCAGCCCTGGTATCTGGCTCAATGCAGCGTCCTCCTCCAGGTGAGCAGGGCGATGGTCAGAGAATGTGTTTGGTTACCCAGGAGGGGAGGGGGCTGGGTAGTATGAACTGAAAAGCACAGTCCCTGCAAAACCAAAGGCCTGTTTTTTCTGTGCCACATAACTCATCATAGCAGGGGTGCCAGACTGCCCTGAAGCCAGGTTGTGGTTTGTTAAGGAAGGCAGTTGATCTCATCCTAATAGCTTTGAAGCAGAAAAAGTGGCTTGAAAATGGCTCATTTGCCTGCAGGCAGGGGCAAGTCTCATCCTCTGTCCCTGAGGGCAGGTTGCCAGCAGCCAAGGGACTTAAGGCACAAAGTGAAAATGTGGTTAGGTCCATTGCCGCAAGACTTTCTCTTGGCAGAGGACCTTTTGGCTGAGCAGAAATGATCCCATCAGCCCTACATCTCTACAGAGTATGACTGACACAACCTCAGGGGGACAGGCAAGCTTGCCCTGCTCATCATGTCACACATACAGAAGTCTTCAGTGTTCGCGGGGTTTTGTCTCTGTCCTTTTGCCCATCCTCATGCTGCAACATGTGGTGATCCTTCATCTCCAGCTACTTGGTGGTAGGAGGTCTGGGGGCAGCTGCTCCCCAGACCAGTACCACCAACCACCACTCAGCTCTCGGACCTTGGAACAGCCTCCATCACCTCCCCAGAAGTGTGATACCCACTCCGCAAGATAACTTCAGGCTGATATGCAAACCAGGGCTTGGTGCAACTTCAGGGACAGGTTCACAGCATGGTACTTTGCAAGCCTTGGGACTGAAAATGTGAGATTTGTGCCAGTGGGATGGAAGTGTCACTGTCCCCTGCTAGCAGGTGCATCAGGGTTTGGAAGGGGTTTGAAACATTATTTTAGGGGTGTTTGGATCTCAGGAGCTTCAATTTCCTTGGAGACCTGTCTTCCTGGCTGCTCCTCTAGCAGCTCAAACAAGTCCTAGAGAAATTCCATAAACTCTTTAAAAAGTTGATGTCTTAAATATCTGGCTCCTCCTGAATGTCCGATACTCTTTTTTTAGCTGAGTCCTTGGAAGGCTTAATGAGTACTTTCCTCGCCTCTGTTGATCCTGTTCACATGAATAGAAACTCTACAGGGGGAAAGGTATTTGTATTGGTATTGGGTAGCAGCTGCCTATCAGTGCTGGTGATGGCAAGTGGTACTTTATTCTTCATGTTACTCTTGATTAAGAGTTCCTGTAGAATTATATGACCATTTTTTTCCAGGGAATTTTTCCGTGAACGTAGGATGGTAGATGACAACCTAACGTGGAGTTTGGTTTCTCCTGATTTTGCTTGTGGGCTCTCTTTCCCTCAGCAAGCTGAGCACAAGTAGTTTCAAACATTAGCGTATCACATCCTTGTGAATTCCGCTCATTTGTGCGTGGTGGGCTGGAGACTCAGCCCAGCTGGTCTGAGCAGAACTGGGGTCTCCGGGTCCCTCCTGAGCTTTAGGTACCACTGCAGGATGCAGGCATTTGGGTGCAGTGCCATGGATTTGGAACAGGAAAGGGCCACGTTCCTGTTCAGTGCATCCCTGCTCCTTCATCCAGAGCTAGCGTGGGCAGCCTGATGTGAGATGAAGAGATGAAGCTGCTGTCTGCCAATACTGCAGCCATGTGTCCGTACACAGGAGGCAGGGTTGCTGGAGAGCCCAGCGGGACGTGTAGCTCCTCGCTGTGCCAGCCCTGAAGAAGCTGGAAGGGCCCGTGGGTGTGTCTGGGCTGCAGGTGAGGTTGGGGCTGAGGAAACACCCCCCTGTAGAACCGTGGAGTTTGCTCAGCTTTTATTTACTTCAGTGTCCAGTGCAGATGGAGGGTCTGGCTCTGCCTGTCCTTAGTTTGCAGATGTGACCAAAAGGTTGCAAAGAGCCCTTGCACCTGCAGTGAAACTTTTTGGTAAATGAGCTCTGGGGCCCGAGACGTGACAGTACTGTGAAACTCTTCAGCCATCCTCTCCTGTCATGTGCCACCTCTTATTTTGGAGGAAAAAAAAAAAAGAAGGCAAGGAAAGAAAAGAAATGAGAAAGATGTGCTAAGCCTGTCTGTAGAGACAGGGGAAGAGACGGGTGATCAGCATGCGGTATCTGCAGTGCTGTGCCTTCCCTCTCCTCTCTTTTCCAAAGTGCTGTGTGTGTGTCAGAGCTGTCTGTCCATATGTCCGTGCATAGGCTGGATGGCTGGGAGAGCCCTGCACCACCTGAATGGCTGCGCAGCGGCTCATCTGTCACCGAAACTCTCTGGCGCCGTGGCAAAGCAAATATGCTGCAGCAGGCTGTAAAGCTGTAAACATATGGGCACTAACAACGGATAAAGTGAGCGATTTAGTCTAAGGGGCTTGGTAGATTACCACAAAATGTATCTTAATTAGAAAAGCAATCAAAGTTGCACAGAGTCAATGAGGATGAAAAGTCTCTGTTGGCAAACAGTGTGCGTTCTGTCCCCCATACCAGGGGATGTGGATGGCGATGGATGCAGCTCATGCCCGCTTTGGGCTGTTTCCTGGGGTTTGCCCAGTTCAGCCCTGAGTGCAGGCTGCCCTCATGCTGAATTATTTGTTCTTTGACCCATGAGACCATCCTGTGAGCTGCTCAGAATGAGACTGATGGTGGGCTCAGGTTCCTTTAAAAGCATTAACAAACCAGAAACTGCTGAAGGCGAAGGAAGAGAGCATTTGCACATTTTCCTTAAAACTCTGTACCATTACCCAAAGATACATCTGAGTGTTTGCCGTGTAGGGTACAGCTAGTCCCAGATAAAGGATTGGGGCTTCTAAGTGCTACCATAACACAAATAATTAATAAGTCTGTCTCCCTCACTGTGTCCTTATCTTATCAGTGAGCATGGCCATAATTAGCTTTCACCTGATTCTGAGTTTATAGCATGTTCAATTGCTTTTTCCATTCTGCTTGTGTTTTCTCTGCTTCCTTATTTTAGTGGTCCTGGCTTTATTCCACAGGCCAGAGTCTACAGATTAAAAAAAAAAAAAAAAAAGCTGGAAAAACATCTCCAGCAGGGCCAATG
>VZTA01017460.1:381879-462483 GCA_013398855.1 Mohoua ochrocephala
CTGGCTTTATTCCCCAGGCCAAAATCTACAAATTAAAAAAAAAAAAAAAAAGCTGGATAATCATCTCCAGCAGTGCAGATGTAAAGATTACAACAGCCAAAAACATATTGATGCATTATTGGTTTTGTACAAGTGCCTGTTTTTTTTCTGGGGTCTGGGAGGATTTGAAGTACATTGGGAAGTGGCACAGAAGATTTGCAGCAGCTGCTGGCAGCTGAGAGAAAGGGAAGGATGACTGGTTGTCTCAGAATTAAGTATTTTGACCCATGAAGGAAATGGAGAACATTCAGGTGAGATTTTTGAAGAGTTTTTTCTCTGTGTTTGGAAGCAGGTATGGGTGCAGATTTCAGGGAATGTGAATGAAGGGGTGTTGAAAAAAAAGGAGGCAGGCAAGAGGTGTGGAGCAGCACAGGAAGGATGAGGATGTAGGGGAGCAGGACAACTTAACCTGTCCAGATGAAGTGTTTCAGAGCTAGTGAGATAAGGACAATGTTGTTAGCATTTCCTGAATATGTTGTGTTTAGGTGTTGCTTTTTATGATTTAAGTGTGGGAAGGAGAGCAATACCATCTCTGGGGACAGCGTATGAGAGGAGTGGCAGAAAAGGAGAGGGAGGTTTTAATTTTAAAAATGTTTCTTGCTCAAAGTGTTCCCTGTGAATTCCCAGAGCTCAGCAAAGCAAACGTTCATTTATAGCCCATCATCTTAATTATTAAAAAATAAATTATTTTTACCATGTGGGCTGATATTTAGCCAGGAGCAAATTCTTATTCCAGCCTTTTGCACAGAGGTGGGTATTGAGGTCAAAGCTAGCTCCAGTGGATTTTTCTATCCAAAACTAGTTTGAGCTGAGGCAATGGGCCTCATGTTTGGAGACAGAGCCAGTGCAGGTGTGTGGGACAGCAGGTGGAGAGGCAGCAGATGACACCAGATAGTTACACCGGAGCCTAGGGAGCTGAGAGGAAGCTACTAATGGCCTCTGATGAGCATGGACGTGATAATAATGAGGTTAATGCCCTTTCATTCACCCAGAAACATCTTCAGGAATGTATAATCCCTGCTAGTCAATGGGCAATCATTAGGTCATAAATAATATAGCATGATTGAAGGACAAGAGCCTTTCCTGTAATAATAATTTTCCATCAGTGCTGACCCAGGGAGGGTTTGGTTGCAGCCCCCTCGCTGTGCTACGCTGCAGGGACCCAGCTGTCAGAGCATTTTCTGGTCAGAGGAGTGCTCCGGCCTCTCAGTTCCGCTGTGTGCATCTGTCACCAGAGCAGGAAAATTCTCCTCAGGAGCCCAGGTCCGTGGAGCAGTGCTGGGAAAGGAGCTGAAGCTAATGGAAAGAGCAAAGACACAAATTAGGCAAGGAAGCAGTTCCAGGAGCCATCAGGGAGTGTTGCCAAAGGACAGTGGTGCCTGGTGGTGATGCTGGGAGAGCTGGCAGTGGGGCTGGGCTCCCCGGCTGGGAGAGGTCCCTTGTCCCAGCCCCAGCCCAGGGCAGACGGTGTGTACACTGTGTACGACACTTCTTTTGCAAGCTGGGTTTGTGGTCCCCTGCCATCCAGTGCTGCAGTGGAGGGGGTGTGGTGTAGTCTTGGTTGTAGTTGAGCCCCCCCTGTGCCTGTATTGACCATCAGGGATTTAAAGACATTAAGTTCAGGGGCACTTTCCCTTCACAGATTGCTTCCCACGTGTGCGTGTCACTCAGCAACAGTGTAAATCCCTGTGATTATTAGAGGGAGTAAATCCTACTTAGTAATAACTTGGATCATGCTCTGTATGCATTTATATTACATTATGGGCTATTTTAAGATGCTTTTAAACCCACCAAGCAAAAGAGGAAACGAGCAGCTGTCCAACCTTTTTTATTTTGTAATTAAATGTTTACACTTGTTACACAATAAATCCCATATAATCAGGCTGTAAAGTCTGCACAAAAGCTGTTGTTTTCTGGAGGGAGCAGAAACAGTGTTACATTTATGCATTAACCTGAGTGTTTGCTGGGTCGTTGCACATTACCTGTTAGTAAAATGAGAATTGACTTAACCTGTTAGAAAAGCTCTCTTGTACCTCACCATGGCTTTCCATGGCTTTGCCTACAGTGGTCACGTGTGGTTGGTGCCAAAGCAGCTCATGAGACAAGAGGAAGGGGACACAGCCCGGGAGTGGCTGCTCTCCAGGACTCTGGGTGCTTGTGATGCTCTGGGCACTGTCACAATGTGAATCTTGGTAGAGACCACTACGGTTGTTTTCTTTTTTTTTGCTGGAAGTCTAGGACTAGAAAAGCTCTCAGGCCCAAAAAGGAGCACATCTCTGCTGCAGTGACATATGTCACAGCATGAGTCATTCAGGGATTATATGTACAAATCTAAACATGCCTGTCCAACTTGTGCTCTCGTGTCCTTAAATGAAGAGGGCACAAAGGGGGAGTTGTGGAGGCTTCAGAGGGAGAGCCATAACTTCCAGGCTTTTCTACAGCCAGAGGGGAAAAGGGCTGCAGGCTGTAGATATGTCTGTGATACATCCCAAATGAAGCCATGTACACCCAGTAATTACCCCAGGTACTCCTAAGCCTGTCTGCAGCACCTATCGGTGTCTTTTGTTTCATGGAAGACTTGTCACCAATGTGTCAATGTCCGTGTGCTGAAAGCAATTTATACAATAAATTTTAAAAAAACCTCAGGTCCTTGTAAATGTTTGCCTCCAACCTTTGACTAATGGTTAGAGAGGCTGGGAGAGCTTGGCAGCTCTGCCCAGCTTGTGTAAGTACCTTTGTACTCCGACAGCTTTTCACTGAGTGCAAGAAGAGATGCTATAAATGTGTCTCTGTTTTCTTCCATGCATGCTGCCAGCCTTAGCATTAGCTTGCAACTTTGTGGCTGACCCATTAAATACTGGATGAAACAGCTTGCATTACATTTTGAACTTAATAAATTGGAAAGGCATTACACAGATTCTGTCTGGCCATCTGGAGGAACAGTGTTCTTTACCCCAACGAATGGTTATCTAATCCTCTCATATACAGTTGGGCTTTATTCTATTAAAATATAGTGTGAAAAGACTACCATACCATTATTTGGTGGAGCTAAATGGGATTTTTAGAATAATCAATGGAAGATGGATGAAAAAGATAAAGGTTTTCTTCAAAGAAAAAGAAAATTGTCTCCTTGGGATTAAAGTATTGTATAACCAAATTATTATAACATGATCTTTACTCCTTAAAAATACCTCAATTACATTTCCATAGATCTTTCCATTAAGAATCAAATCAAGTTGGTGGAGTTTTTTTCATTTAAAAAACCGCTAAGCATTAAATGAAGTGCTGTGCTTTAAACAGAGGATGCTGTGGGGTTCCAGCCTGCTCTGGGGCCAGGTCTTTCTATCCCGCTGGTGGCATCAAGGGCTGCCCTTTGTGGGTGCTCTAAAATGCCAGGCAGAGGTTTACTGCTGCAGATGCCCTCATGAAGACCCTACTGCCCTGTAGGGAAGTCGTGGAGCGCACTGGTCTCCTCCAGGTGGATGACAGTGGCATATGTCGCTCTTCATGCCCGAACTCCAAGTTGCTCCCTCATCCCTGGGGTTTTCGCTCTACACAGACCAGGTCTGGGCTGGCACAAGAGCCTTCTTAGCAATGCTGCTGTTTTTTTATGAGGTGGGGACACTAAATCCCTGCAATCAGTGAACTACGTCTTCAGAGTTTGTTTCTCAGCAGGAGCAGAATATATTTCAGCTTTCTCCCTGTATAGCTGTTGAAGGAAAATGACTCCAGCTAGTTGTCACCCTCCCCACAGCACTGCATCAGCTGCGATGCCATCCACCTCCAATTCATCAACCAGTCAAGTTGATATAATTAGGAATCCCAAAGTCAATAATCTGATAATCTCCAGTGCACAAAGGCTTGTATGTAGGAGAAGTGATTCCAGGAAGTCTGCAGCTCAGATCCGTGTAGGAAAAATGCCAGATTTTAAAAAAGAAACAGGCAGAGACCCAGAGGAGAGAATGCTTCCTAAGCCTTCACTGGTGACATATTTCGGGCCATCAGTTCTGCAGTAAATGTTTCCCGTACAGTCATTTAGTGCATTCAAACCTCCCCTTTACAGCCTTAATAATAACGTTCAATTATTGGTTCTGCCCTATAAATAAATAATCTCGGTTTAACGAGACACTCTGCTGGGTAAGTGATGCCGGCTGCGGGGTGACGTCTCCAGAGCCCTCAGAGCAACATGCTCCCTTCTCGCTCCACGCACGCTCTTGGCCACAGCGAGCAGCAGGAAGTGTAAGGCAATTGAACATTTGGCAAAGGTTTTGCAGTCTCTCTGTTATGGTGATATGGAGAAAGGGAGGTCTCAGATCCAGAAATGATGCCAGAAAAATAGGTCTCCTTTTAAAACACTCTGAACATGCAAAGTGACTAACAATAGTGTAGGTGTTTTGAATATTTTGGTTTGCTCTTTAAAAGTGTCAGGAGTTCCTCTTGGCTTTCCAGTGTTAGGGCAGGAGTAGGGGGCTGGGGGGACCTCTTTGGGAAAGCATCCAGCAGGTTCATTCCCATTTTCCTTCCTCAGTGCCAAGAGAAAGCATTGGAGGCCAAATCACGTAGCTAACTGCGTCCCTCACAGCCTGTTTTTAGCCACCAGAGCTCCAGGCAAGACTAACACTTTCTTTTTAAGATCTTGCCGTCCTGGAGGACCCACCAAGGAGCCCTCAGGCAGAGCGGATCCTCTCCCTTGCAGCAGGAGAGTTTTGGGGTGTATCCCCAGCATGGCTCCATCCTGTCAGCCAGCAAGTTGCCACAGGCTGCTGCACAGGGCAGACGTGCTTCTGGAAAAAAGCAAGTGGTTTATATAGAAGTTTCATCAATTTTATCTTCCTACCGGGATGTTTTTGCTGTAACATACGCCTTTTAACTCGCCTTGTCGGGAACCGTTCTGCCTTCTCCCGGTGCGCAGAGTGAGCCTGTTGCTCAGCAGGCATTGAGGGGAATTATCGGAAAGCCAAACAGGGAGAAGCGATAGGAAATCAACCCGTTTTTCCTTTCCACGGCAGGATGAGTCATGTCCAGGGTCACGTGCTGAGGCACTACCAGCTGTTTAATTCACAGCTGGGACTTGGGCTCCCTCAGGGCATCACACACCCCAAGCCCCTGGCCACTGGCTTGGGAAATGAAGGAACCAGCCTTGAGCCTGGATAAATGACAGCACCTGAGTGCTGAATTACAGGATTCACTGCCATTGCATTGAAACTTGGCATCAGAAAAGAAGGGAGGTGATCCCATAAATCATATGATGAACCTTTCCCTGCCCTGCGCTGGTGTGAGAAGCAGTGTTGTGCTCTGCTGGGTATTACATTGCTATTTTTTCTCAAAGTGCTAAGGAGCCAACTGGTCTTTAAAACATGCCTATCTGATTTCACAAGGAAGCCTGGTTTATTGTTGCACAGTACCATAATAAATATAATTTCTGTTGGTTAAATTATACCGTGGGATTATACTTCCTTACAAAAATCTACCAATAGTCTGGGCCAAGGCTATAGGTCAAAGAAGGAATATCATCGTAACAGGATCTGGGAATGGTGTTAATCACTCTACAGAAACTTACTGCCTTGTCAGCATTGTGCCTGAGACCATGAGGAAGAAGGATGATCTTCCAACCAGGCTAGACTGGACATGTGAGATGTGCATTGCTCCAGTCTGTGCTGAGGAGCACAAATAATGTTCCTTTCTCTCCCTCCCTTGGTCTGTGGCCTCTTCAGGTGGGTTGGCAGCTGCTTCCATAGCACACACTGAACTGGTGGGATGCTTGGTGTGTTATGCCACATGGGATGTGGACCACTGATCCAGGCTGGGGACAGGCATTCTCCGTTTCCCTGCAAGGGTCCAGGCACGAGTGAAGGCACCAGCATTGTATCACAAGGGCAAGACAATAGCTGCAGCTGCAGGAGGTATGGGGAGCACAGGAGAAAGCAGGGTTTGCCCTGCTCCCACACCTGTGGGCAGGAGTAGCCTGGTACAGCCAGGGCAGCAGGGATTTGTTGCCTCAAGGGCACCGTGTTTCTCCCACTCCCGCTCCAGGGAAGCCAGGCACAGGACTGGGTGTCAGGCCTGAGCCTTGGGAGGCAGCAGTCGTGTGATAACCAGAGGTAACTGCGCTCGGGGGAGATTTATCTCATGTGAAGGGGAGAAACAGGATGCGTGCACGCTGCAGGTAGGACTAGTGCTGAGTGTGGATTTATGGGCAAAGAGTAAATAGGAACATAGGGAAACACTTTCCCTTTCTCCATAAACTTTTCAATTTCAGAGCAGCTAGGTTCAATAAAATTATCTCACAGATGGAGGTTTTATTGAATCTGGCTCATAAAGCTCCCATTATGGGGTTTACAACTGCCATTTACACAAATCCTGCTATAATAAAATACAGTGGTGTTTACAGCATTCCTGAAACGGCCACAGAATTACTGTGTGCACAAAAAAACCAGCAAGTAATTCTTGGCTTATTGCACCGGGTGCTCTGACAACATAAAGCAGCATAGCTCGTGGTGGGGGAGGGAAGGGGAAATGCAGAGGTAGGAGGAGAAGGAGAATTATGCTGCTGCTTGGCCAAGATACCCCAGGGAAATACCATTCATTGATTTACAGCCCTCACTCTGCACTCCCTTGATGGAAACTGTAAATATGCTTCCAAAAGGTGCTTCATGTCCTCAGCATGCAGCTGTGGGGACTGGCTGGGCATTACCGGCAGCTTGGTGATCCCAGCCATCAGCAGCATCTGATCCAGCCACAGCAGGGAGCCAAGCCTGGGTTGGCTGAGGCATTGCTGAAGTTTGGTAGCAAAATCTCCAGCATGGTCATTTTCCTTTTCCCACCTGCCTTGTGGGTGCTGCCTGGTGCTTGGAGCAGAGCGTGTGCTGGGTAAGGGTGGGAGCTGGTGGTTGTGCCTGGAGGGGTTTGCTGAAAAGTTTCTGATTAAGAGCTGGTTGTGGGGCTAACGGGTGAATAAAGGCTAGATCTGAACTATCTGAAGGACCAGGGCTCCAGGTGCCTGAGTCTGCTGTCAGAGATGCTCTCAGTAGGGGAGAGGAAAAACTGGGAATTCTGGAGAAGATACTTCCTGGGAAGGAATAGCTTGAGCTGTGTTTTTGGGCATGGCTCTGTGCCCTTGGTGAAAAAACATGATGACACCCATTATGCTGATTTCCAATGCATGATTAAAGGAGATGCATTTCAATTGCACCTCTTTCCTCTGCTTGTCCCCTTGCTGAGAACGGTAGCTGAGAGGTGATGGCTCTTCCTTTATGGCAAGTCTGTCTCACACCGCAGGCTTTCAAGTTCCCTCTTTTTATATCACTGTTAATCTTTGTACCTCTCTATGTACCTGCAAAACGCTTGCATTTGCAACCCTGTTAATTAGGCCAGAAAGCAGGTCAGCTTTCTCTCCTATTCTGCTTAATATATTGTTTTCTGACATCACCTCACAAATTAACCTGAGGTGATTAATGCTGATTTTCAGTGCTGTGCTACACGTAAGGGCAGAAACTTCTTGTGTGTAGAGAGGAAGTGCCTCATTTAGGATGAAGGAACACTATTTAAGTTGTAGTGAAAACATTTATTTTGTGGCACATATTCAACAAGTCAATTCGTAGTGAAGTTCAGCTTTCCTCTGAGGTTGCAGTGAGCTCAGCAAGAAGAATTGATTCAATCGAAGTTTTTATTAACTTTTCTTGTCATTAGGTACCTAAATTTGCAAATCTGTCCTCCATATATGATACGCCCTGATCACATTGGAAGTGAGTAGCAGGGTGGAAACTTGCATCATTCTCCTGTTATTCCCTGTGCTCCATCATGCTCAGCACATCACTCTGCAGCCAGGGAGGGCCTCCCTGCCCCAGTGCTCAGGTGTCACCCCTATAATCTGTCACTCTCTGGGGAAAAGGTGCCCATGCAAAGCTCCAAGGAGGCTGAGTGAAACTCAGGGCTTTGCCTATGCTGCAAATTAGGAGAACTAAGATTAATGGCATGTTTTGTAAAGCCTTGTGCAGCAAGAGAAGATCTAGTTTTTCTATTTATTATATTTTCAGTCCATTATTTTGCCATTATATCTGCTTGCTGCATAATTTTTCAGTGTCCAAATACATGGTTTCTTTCCCAAATGTGTGCGCTCTTTGTTTCCTCTGGGTTGCTGATTTTAGCTTATTTAATTGTGCCTGGGATTGGGCATTTGCTTGCCATTTCCCATATCTGTCCCTCTGTAGATCTCACAGTAACTCTGTTAAAGTTAATTGCTTCAGAGCTATAGTGCTGCAATCAACAAAATCTAACCTGTCCTTTATTTTAAATTTCAGCTGCGTGAAGAAACTGTCCCCACTTCTGTTTAGGGTCTTCCAAGGAAGCCTAAGTCAATGATGTTTTAAGACACCGATGCCTGCTTCCAGTTCCTTTCTTTGAACCCTTGATATAAAAGCTGATGTGTCTCTGCCCTGCATACTCCCTCCTTCCTTATTTTTCTCGTGGAAGATTAAGATGTGATATAGGTTTGCATCAGAGCCACCCAAGCTCTTTGTTCCTTTCCAGTTTGCCTGATTTTAGTGAAAGTCTGGAATTCCTTTCTGCTTTGCAGTCAGTTTACTTCGCCTCTATGTCCACTTTGAATTATGGTAGTAATTTAGGAAAAGTAATTTTAAAAATACTATGTTTTTTCCCTAAGTCATACATGACCTGGGAGAGGGGCAGCTCAGTTCTGTGTTTTGCCACGTAATGGGATGGTGGCCATGTGAACTGTCTTGGTCTGCCACTGCTACTTCTGGTTGCACCTTTTAAATACTTCTGCCAGTGTTTTGTTTGGGTTAAGACTGACTCGTTATGCTCAGTCAATATTCATCCTTCTCTTCTTGTCCAATCTCACCTGTCAGGGGGGCGATTTACATAACTGCCTGGGTTGTGAATCCCAAACGGGGTTCAAGACAGGAGGGAAGAGTTGGAATGCCTGGCATGGGCAAATGGTGATGTGTCTGTCTGTGTGGCAACAGAGCTTCATGTTTCATGGTTCTTTGCATTTGCTTTTGGGAAGGGTGCAGGAATAATGTATGGCAATGCTTTAAATGCAGGGAGTGATGGATAATCTGACCCAAGGGGACTGGTGCTGCAGCAAGAGCTACTGCATGGATCTGCTTGTGGTGGTTGCTGAAATGAAATAAAATAAAAATGTTGTTTGTTTTTGACAGCTTTTTGCAATCTTTGCGTTTGCAACATGCGGTGGGTACTCTGGAGAGCTGCGCCTCAGTGTGGACTGTGCAAACAAGTCAGAGAGTGACCTCAGCATTGACATAGCCTTTGCCTACCCCTTCAGGTAACCCCGGCTGGCTCGCGGCGGTTCGGCACTCGGGGGCTGGGGCTGGCCCAGCTTCACGGGGATTTCCTTCATTTATGGCAGATTTCAGTTAAGCACCAGTCTGAGGCTCCAGAATTTTCCTCTGGTGTGCAGGAGGAATGAATTTGACCAGACCTGGTGTGGATGGGGCCATGGCAACTGTTGGGAATGGGAGCTCAACGGAGGAGAAGAGAGATTCCAGAGCCCTGGAGGCCAGGAAAGCTCAGGGAGTGGAAAATGGCAGGCAAGGAAAAATTAAACAACTCATCATCCCAAGATGAAAAACTATAGTGTAGCCATTAACTAAGCTGGAAATGAAAGAGGTTTCCCGTCCATTGCAGTAGCAAGGATCTGAAATAGCTCCTCCAAGGGATGGGGAGGCAAAAAACCAAAATTAGTTTCAACCATAATTTTGAAATGCTTTTTGAAAATTTTACTAATCGCCTGTTTGCATCTCTTGGTGTCTGAATGCTTTAAACCTAGTGATTTAGGAAAACAGTTTTTATAGCTTTTTTATGTTTTTTAAGTACATCTGAAAACTGTAGTGCAGATATATATGTGTGTGTGTATATATATATATATAAAAAATGTTCCTACCATTCAAGATCCTGCTTCAAAAGAGCATCTACAGTCTTCTTTTTCTGGATATGTCAAGTCCACTGCAGTGCAGAAACCATTCACTTTTATATAAGTGATTTCTTCAAGGAATTGAGATGATTTAGAAAAGAATGCCTAATTCGATCTCTAGTCTAGTACACTATGGCTCTAAAATTATTTTTCTTCCTTGGGAAATCACATGCTGTTTTGCTTATGATTGCTATGCACAGACCAGACTTGAAAGCATCTATTTCTCCAATATGTTCTAAGATACAGCAAATTCCAAACAGTGGGCACTGAATTTGATTCCTTGAAATGTTGTTCTTGCTTGACATACATTTATTACTCCAAAAAGTCGCGTTTCCGGGTATTACAAGTATTTATTTTTTGTCTTGAACATGTCTACATTTTCTTTCATTTCTGCTTTGTATGCGCAGGAGAGATCCTGAAAATTGAGTTATGTGAGTTTGTAATTTGATTCACTTCAAACAGGTCATTTCTCCAACACTCATGACAAATACACCCTGTAGTGAAGTGCTTTTAGTTTGCATGACTGTAAAGTAGTATTTTATTGTAAAAGTTAATAAAACAGACAGAAGTAGCCATCAAGTGTCTCCTGGTGTTTCACCAGGCACATCAACCATTGTTTCTAGAAGGAAGTGGCTGGATCTGCAATTTCCCACAGTTTTACTTATTAGAAAACTGGAAGTGATTGATGGGTAATTGTAACATTCCAGCATGTCGCAGAGATGATGCAAAATAGGGTTTATTTGCAGGAGGGATCCAGCTGAGGCTGTAGCTGGCCCTTGAACTCAGCATGCACAGATGGGATGTGTGGCATGTACAGTGGGGTGGTTGGCTACGTAGTATAAATATACCTGAAATGTGCAGGTGAGAAGGGAGATGACAGCCAGCTGCTGTTTTAGGAGAAGCATGACTATACTCAGATTTTGTGCAATTTGGGATTTTGTTTGCAAACCTGAGGCACATGCAAAAAGTGTCCAGAGATGTGCAGATTACATGAAGCGGCAGATGTGTGCCTGGAAAATCTAGCCCAGTGCTACCTGTGGAACTTGGTGCCATCTCAGTGTTTTATCTAAATGTTCCTGTGACTTTCTCATGTGTTTGCTCTTTTTGCTTTTCTCCAGTGCTCCTTCCACAGAATGGAGATGGGATGCTCTAAAAACAGAAGTGAGATTAGTTGGGAAAGGTAACATCTCAGAGCAGTGAATACTCTTGGAAAAAGCAGCTCAGAATGTTCAGGCTCTCTAATCAAGACTGTGCTCCTGAGGCTGAGACTAATCTCCCTGCATGGGCTCATAGGCATTGTGTAGGTAGGGTGAATTTCCCACCAGTTGTCTTGCATTCAGGTCCATCTTCACATGTCATTTTCCTTTCAAATGCCTTCACAGTCCTGATTATTGGCTGTCAGCCGGGGAAGGTGTAGGTGGAAGGAGAGAAGCTGCAGAGCATCTGACACACCCCACTGCTGTTGGGGCTGTCAGCAGTGACACTGAAGCAGTCAAAATACCTGAGCCACTGCTTTTTATGAGCTGCACCTTCCAGCATGACTTGAAATGAAGAAAGTCGTGCTATGAGCTGCTTTCATTTCTGTTGCTGTGAATTTGAGGCTTTATTTTATTCTCCCAAAAGATGAACTGCTTGGCTAGTAGATGACAAGTGTCAAGAGCTTTAAGCTGGTAAACAAAGTGGTAGGGCTGATCAGGACAGCTTGGCAAAGCAAGAAGGCTCGGATGTTTTGGAAATGAGATTGAAGGAGCCTGAAAACTATTCCCATTAAAGCAAGATCAGACCGGGGAGGGAGTTTTCCAGACTGAAAGGATGGGTATTGCACTTGTGACCACATGCTTCTGGGGCCAATCAACTGAGCTAAAGAAAAGGAGGATGCAGGAGGGCAAAACCAGTGCTGGTGGGGTGTGGGGATGTGTGACCAAAACATACCGGATGCCAATGCGACTTCAAACCAGTGATTCACGTAGCCCCAGGCCAGTCTTGAATGCGCGGAAGCAGCCCTACACTCCACAGCAGGGTGTTCCAGATGCTCCCAAAACAAAGGAGCATCTTCACACCTGCTTCTTGAGATTTTTCTCAGCCCCAACCTACAAATTGCAAAAGTCTCCAGCAAGAAATAAAAATGAGTCAAAGAGAAATAATTAGTACCATTAGACAGGGAGTTTTGAAACATACCTTTAAACTAATGTTAATTCTTTCTTGTTTTTTTTTTTTTAAGTTATGGCCATATGGAAGTTGTACTTGGCTCCTGTGTTGTCTTACTGCTGTTGTAACTCTGGCAGCAGGAAATTGTGGAGCACCAAAAGGAAAACCCGAAGAACTCTTTTTTACCAGGTGGCTGCTTCTCATTTCTGCTGGAATTACTTTCTTAGTTTAGTTCTGGACCTGGATTAATTTGCCCTTTGAAAAGGGGGAAGTGAGGAAAAGCACAAAAGCCCACTTATCACTAGAGAGCACCAGAGTAATCTGGTGCAGTGATGCTTCTGCACGGCTGGGAGACGGGATCCCTTTGGAGAAAAGCCGATGTGGTGGTGCCTGTGCAGGGTTGTTGTGTCAGGAGCGAGGGGAGGCTGAGCCATTCCCATCTGAGGGACGCCCTGTGCTAGACCTTCTGCTCTGGGCTCGTGCTACTGGGGTGCAGTCACCACAGAAGTGTCCCCCAAATATTGAGGTAATTGACCCCAAATCTGGCTCCACCATTTCTCCTGGAATAGGAGATGAGATGGATGCTTTTCCATCCACAATTACACCGATTCATTTAAGCTTCCTGCAACCCATGCCCATGACCCTGTAGTCACCCTGTAATGTGGAAATTAACCTGAAGTCTAAAGCCTAATATCCTCCAACAGTGCCTCCTGGAGCTCTGCCACACTCTTCTGCAGATCCTGCCAGACTCTTCCATGCCTAAGCTGATATTTATAAGGCTGTTTCAAATATTCACCTGAGGTTTTTTCTCATTTCTGCCTGATTCTAGTTTTATCACGAAGCATTTCTTTCCTTCCTCATGTTTTAAAACACAAATCAGTCATTCTTCTGGATACCTGTATATGCATTTTGAAAGTTTTACAAGTTCAGATATAGAATCAATTTCTCTGGTCCTACAGTAGCAGTTTTTCCCTAGCATTAGGATCTGTGCTTGATACAGAGTCTGTTGCAAATTTGGCACACGTTAGGATGTTCATCAACTTGACCCTCACCCAAGCAATGATTCTTTGAGGGGTGGTAAAAAAAAGTCAGCATCTTGGGATTATTTGTTACTCTCACAGTCCATCACCCTTTCAGATTGGATTTGTCACTTATCCAAGTGCCCTGAAGCAGTATTTTTTGTCTGTAATAAGAGTCCTAGTGAAGGTCATATTTGTTTATTATTTTCTCTGTTCCCGGCAACATTTTTATCATGTACTTTGTTTTTCCTTGGGTTTACTTTGATAGTAAGTGATTGAATAGTACACCTACTGTGTACATATTTGTTACTGGTATTCACTATTTTAAGATGCTTTTTCATCAGTCCTCCTAAAAGCAAGTATTTTTGTTTGCTTAGCTTACTGAGTCTATACTGAAGATTTTTTGCTACATAATTATTCATATCACAAACTTGGATGTTTTACTTGCAACTGGCAGAGTTGCACTGAAACATTTGGGCTTCTTCAACTACTGATTTAGATGAACCTTTGCATCTCAGAAGTGCTCTCAAGGTGATGTGCTGGGAGAGGTACACTCTGCTGATGCCATCACCTGCTGCTTTGAAGTTATTTCCTGTCCTGGCGAAGGGAGGAATGCTGTGCCATACCCTGGCTGTGGGTGATGCTGACGGGGTCTGTGGCTCGTGGGAGTCCCACGAGCAGAGGTGTTGTGCTGGATGGGTCTGCAGGGCAATGGGAAGGGAGAACCATCGCAATACAAGCCCCTAAGTGTGCTGCCTGTTAAGTCTTGAGGCAGACCCTGGACTAAAATCTTTTTGCCTGTAGCTTTTGGAGGTGCTTTAACCCAAGTCTACATACACAGTATAGCCGCAAGTTAAATGCTGTGAGGGAAATCATTTGGAGTATCTCTTGTCTTTTCTTGGGGCATTCATCCTGAAGACTACTTGGAAAATATTGGCCTGGAGGATGACATTGTTAAATTTTAAACAGTCTCACTTAAGCCAGTGGTTAGGTGAAGGGTGTGCAGGGGTGTGTTAGGAGCACTGAGCCAGTTACTAGAAGGACAGAATAGGATTTCCTGGTTGTGCTAACTCGAGAGCCTGATGAAAATACATCTTTGCACATCTTTGTATCACAGTAGTGAGCAAAACAAGTGTTTTCTATTTTATTCTAAATCACCTATTAGTATCTTTTCAGTGTGCTAATAAAGCTGTCTCTTCAAGTGATTCTTCCTTCTGAAGGAAAAGGAAATTGTGTTTTATGGGAGCTTTTCATTCACTTTAAGCATCTCCTTTGAATAAAGACATTCCCATTGAGCACTCTTGAAAGTGTTCACCTCATCTGCATGTGATGGGTAGTCTAGTCTTCCATTTGAAATATGACAGCCAGATCTAAATTGCCTCCTTAGAAGCTACAAGTGATAAGGAGAAAGCGTCTAACTTTTTGAGCTTTGCATCTATCTTTCTTTGGAAAAGGCCTCTGCTAATGTTAGCACATTTCCGTGCCAGTCTGTACTATCCTTCTATTTTTTGTCATCCATTTGTAGTAAATCTTGCTTCAGAGTTCAGTGAAAAACATTCTGGCTGAAAGATTATAAATGTCTGTGATGGCTGGGAGACTGAGAGCTGCTGATAAATAGAAACTCTTTCAACTAAGTAGTTGCCTGCAGTGCTGACTTTCAGGCAACTATGGCGGGCTTTCCTCCCAGACTTCTTGGAAGGTTGGAGATTGGAAGGAATAAAGTCACTGAGACAGCTAAACTCCTTAAGGTTTGTGTTTTATTTTGGATGTCTTCATCTTACAGAAGATGCCCCTTCTGCAAAACCAAACTGTGGCCTCATAAACCTCTTGTGGGTAGACAGGAGCAAAAGCAAGCCAGTGGGATTTGTGCACTGGCTTCAGGTGTGCCCTGTGCCAAAATGTAGATGTCCCAGTTCCCAGGCAGATTTGGCAGAGCTCCTGGGAAGGTGAAAGGTGCTGGTTAAACTTTGCATGACCCATTCCAGCTTAATGAAAGGAGAAATCTCCATCCTGGAACTTCCTAGAACAAAACCTGGTGCTTTTGAGCAGCTACTTTTGTACAAGCAGGAGTTGCAGGGACGACTGTGTAGAGTTCAGAAGACCGCAAGCTGTGTCACAGTAGTCCCTTCTGAATCTGCAATAGGCTGTTCCGTGAAAGCTGCATTAGTTTGGTCCCTTTTCTTGCCAAACTGTGACCACCTCATCTAGCACTACAGATCTGGGGTTAACAGCTGAGCTGATGAGGAAAAATGTTCAATAATACATCAGCAAAGCTGGAGATTTTCACCAATATCCCTGTTATATAAACTGGCTCTGTAGGATGGGCACTGAGGGCTCAGTCATGGCTTTAATTATCTTCCACAACTGTTTCAAACCCTGATCTCAGCAGTGATTTTTATACCTAATTTTGACCTCTTAATGAATAATTTGCCTAACCAGGACTTCTACATTTTAACTACTGTTAGTGGAAACTGGAAATTGTGTGAATGAGGAATGATGCTTGCATCCTGCTGAGTAAAATTCAGGAAATCCTTCAGGTTACAAATGTCTCTGATTGTGACACCTTCACAAAGTATCTTCATATTTAATGCAACTTAATGATGCAAACTGCAGCATTAAGATATATTTTTAACTAGGAAATAGACCTTTTTTTCTCAGATGTGATTTTGACATTCTGGTAATTTATAGGGCCGTCCAGAAAATTGCAGCTCAGTTTTCTAAAATCTTTTTTTTTTCCCCGATGGAAAGCCAGTTAAAAGATTTTATGCCATTGTGACGTGAATGCAAGAACTTTGTGAGCTATTTAAAGTACGTCCCCAGCACTTCCCTGGCAGTGAAAGCATCAGAGACCTTGGTCAAGTCTCTATACTGAAGGAGGTCTGGAAGAAACCTGAACATGGAGCTCACAAAGCCAAACTGAGCACTGATCTGCTGTTGGTTTAGTTAGTGCTGTTTGCTCTTAGATTGTCTCGAGGGCTGGGGAAAAGGTGATCCAGGTCTGCAGAATAAGTACTTTCTTTTCAGCTTTGAATGAACATAGTTTGTAATAGGAAAGAATATTTCACATTTTTGTACCTGGCTCTAGTGATTAGAGAGTGAGTCCCATACTTCAGAGCCCTGATGTGATTTTTGCTTGCTTGTGCATGGCTACAGACTACTGAAGTAATTAAAAACTGAAAATCAGTGTTCTCCAATGTCCACAAGTCTTCAAGGACCGCTCTGGGGATACTGTCTTTAGACAAAGAGAACGGTAGAATGGAAGAAAATGGGCTTTTTTACTTGGACAGCTGTGGTCTGCGGTAACAGCTGTCCATGAGTACAATGTACAATGTAATAGAGTTTGATGGAATTATTGGTGGTTTGATTAAAACAGATAAAAATGGGGATGACTTTGTGACTTTTCTAGTTTTGAGGGTCTCCTTCTGACCTCAATTACAATCTCCAAAACCCACTTTGTAGAAATCTTCAAGATTGGCAACTTGACCAAAGAATGTTCGTTACTGCCAGTTTGCACTTTTGGGACTCTGGATAAAAGCAAATGCCCTTTTCTCACAAGTGAGAGACCAGAGATGCTTCCAGTCACCCTTTGTTCCTGCATGAGATCTATAGAAAACCACCAGAAATCTGACAAAACCACATCTTCAGCTTCTCTTTGAGGCTGACCTGTGCATGTGGTCCTCAGCACAACTGTGTTGTTGAAGCAAGAGACCACTCACCACTTCCACAGTTTCATGTCTGGTCTGGATGGCTTGGCTTTTGGGTCAGACAATTTTGTAAACAGCCAAGAAGCTGCAGCCCAAGGGTGGCAAAGTCTCTGCTCGTTCCGGCTGCTGGTGTGTTGGGCTGTGCACAGGGATTTGGTGCTTGAGGAGGTCAGAGGAGGAGGATTTGTAAAACCGTGAAGTCTCCAGTTAATTGCACAACCAAGGACAAGCTGATGGGTCCAGGCAGTATTTTTGTGATGGGGCAGCAGCTCTGCAGACAAGATGACTTCTCCAGATGTTGAGGTCATCTCAGTTGCTGCTATCATCAGTGTTCTCCTGCTTCTACTTTGTAGTTTTTAATCCCTTAAAACTTGAAACAAACCCATCCTTGAGTGCTGAACTGGGGCCATAGAGGAGGCTTGTCTTGCTTTGCAACTCTTCAGACAGGTCAGCTCTGTCTTCTTGTCCATGTACAAACATGGCAGGAACACAGAGCTCACGGCAGCTGGAGGGGGAAGGAAAGTGGTAGCAACTTTCTGGAGATGGTATCTGCTGCAGATAAGGGAGAACACTTTCTTAAAACTTTGTTACATTGTAGAGCTTTTCTTTTGGCACTCAAAAATTGGATTTTTGATGAATTTGGACGGTCCAGTTGATCCAGAGTGGCTGGTTTTTCTTCACAGAGGCTATATTTTATGCTTAACACTCTTTTAGTACCAGAAAAATTCTTCATTAATTCTTTAGGCCAAATGTGTTCTTAAAGTGGAAGTCACTTTTGGATTTGTTAATACATGCAGCTTTTTCACAATTTGAATTTTTAATATATATTCATGAATAGTCTCTGCGGTATTGTGCAGTGATGGTGTTTTATCTGTGCCTGCCACAAAGGCTTTTCCTAAAAGTCAGACTTTAGGCAACTTCCCTTGCAAATTTATTTTTGCACATTTTCATGCTGTCAGTACAGAAGCAACCAAAGCAGCCACCCTTTGGCTTTGCTTTGTTTGGCATTTGATCCCATACCCTGGATGGCACGTGGTGACCCAGCTGGGGGACAATCAAACACATGCCCTTTCCCTTTTCCCTGCTCCAAAACGTGCATCTGCTGTGTAGGGGCCCTGAAGGTTTCCCCAGGACTGTAGGGAATGGGATACGTGGGATGTCTTTGGTCTCCTCTCACACCTGGATTCTACATTAATTTATTTGCCAGGAGATTAATGCAGTATTTTTCATTCAGTAGACTCTGGAGAGGATGTGCATGCAACCCCATGCAGCACAGCCCCACTCAATGCCTGTCCTCTCTGGATTCACACTTCCTGGTCTGTTCAGCATGCAAAGGTGCTGGCAATTCATCCACAGGTCCATCGGCAGACCCACAGGTCTCCTTGGCTCCTGCCCCGTGCACTGCTCAGCCTGTGATGGAGAAAAGGATTTGTCATATCCTTCCAATGTACATACTGTGACTGGGAGTTTCGCTGGAGTCATGCCATAAAACTCTACAGAGAACTTAATGTGATTGCTTTAAGTGCATTAGGACAATATACTTGAGAAAATTATAGTTAAATACAAAGTAATGTTGAAATACAGCACAAAGGAGTAAATGTTGCTGCATCTTCTGTAATTGCTCTTGTATTTATCTCAGTTGGTCTTGGGGGTGAAATTGCTGCTTTCAGGGTTTATAGGTCTGGATGAAAATGTATGTGAACACAGCTTGTCATAGTATGAAGCATTTATGCTTTCAGGTGGTTCTGGCTGAACACCAGGTAATGCCCAAGAATTTGGAATACTTTTACATGGAGTTCATAGCCCATCTGATGGTGGAAGGGAAGGTGACCTGGAGGAGGTGTGGGCAGCTGCAGAATGTGTTGGGGTGCAGGAACGGGGGATCAGCCGTCACACATTGCTCCATGCAGAAACACTGTCCAGGGATTTGATACATCCACTTCTCAGAAATGGTCTTACTATATTCAGTTACTTTTTAGGCCTTTTCTTTATGATGTCTACTGCTTGTGTTTTATCTGTAGATGTTTAGATTTCTGTAGATCTTTCTCCAAGTGGAAGCTTTTGTTTGGCTCCGACAGGAGCTTCATCGTTTGGAAGCTGTTTCCTGTGTCTGTCGGGAGGAGAAGGCAGCAGGAGGGACATGAGAGCTATGGGTTCAGCCAGGATCTCACGATGGGACCAGATAACATTGGATAGTTATTTATGTGGTGATGCAAATGTATACCAGTAGCATTTCCTGGTCCTATCATTTGCCTTGTTCCATGCACATGATGACTTTTTTAAAAGATAATTAAGGGTTACCTTCCTTCAGAGATAGTAGCAAAGCTTCCCAGACACTAGAAGGCAGTTTGTCCTAAGAAAATAGCTCAGCGAAGGGAAATCAAAGCATAATGCTACCAGTCCGTACCCCAAAGAGTGTAAGTGCCCAATCTGAGAAGGTATTTGAGTTGTAAAGACTGGTGGAGCATGTCTTAGAGCACTGTGCTCTGCTTGCACAACAAGGAAAAGCATGTGTTCCTGAGAAGAGCTGTGAAATTATCTTGGGAGATAAATCTGGGTCTTGGATGTAGGCTTGGAAGTGGGGTTGGGATCACCCACTCAGCTTTCCGAGCAGTCCTGGCGGCATGTGTTCTATAATGAGCCTTTTTTTGTTGGCTTTTTGGTGCTACGATGGAGTAGTAGGGTTTGCATTCCTGCTACGTGCACAGTCTGGGGAGGCTTATTCCTATGGCTGGCATGAGTCCGGATGTTTCTTCCCCCTCGGCGTGTTGTGCAGGCTGTTTCCCAAAGGCTTTGTGCACGCAGTCACTGGGGGTGGGTCCTGCAGGAGGGATCTCAAGCTGGGGATATGGCACCGGTGCCTGCTCCCCACCACCAGTGTTGTCCCTGTTCCAATGTCTTGAGACCCCATCCTCAAAAGAGTTGTGCAGCTTCTCTTCCTGGAGGCCCGAGCATCTCGGGGGGTCTCAGACTCACTGTCTTAACAGGAGAAATGAAATGAGGGGGAGAGGAATGGAGCAGAGGAACTCAGGTGGTGCCCGGCTCTGGGTAGGCATTGTGGTGAACCTGCTCTGAGCTGCCTGCACCGGGGGAATTGCCCCTGTCCCAGTGCAGCACACAGTGTGCTGTACTGGGACAGCAGCTGTGCCTGGCAGCTTGTCCTGATAAACCAGTACTGCAGGAAAATAGTGCTGGCCAAACATCTGCAGCACAGCTATGTGCTAGTGAGGGCTGGGAACCTCTCAAGCTGAGAAATTAGAAGTATGAGGAGGGAAATAGCTTCCATTATTTTGACTGGACATAAACCAGAAAAGAGTGTAGGTTGCTACAGCTTTCCTGGTTAGCTTCCCTGCAGCACCTTCTGGGTTGTTTTTTTTTTTGTCATGCTGCTCTGGACATGGATTTGGATGGGTATAAGCCACTAAAGTCAGCTGTGACAAAGGGGAGATCTTTAGGATGTTCAAATGTCCAGGATAGGAGCTAGGAATAAATGTTTGCAAGATGATGTATGTATTTTTGTGAAATGACTGGTAGTGTTGAATAATTCTAGAGTGATGTGGGCTTTGGAATTTATTTTTTTATAATAAATGGAGAGGTTTTATTGAGCGGACAGAAGTTCAAAGTGAAATATTTTCAAATACTCTTTGATCAGTCAACCGTATTCTTTCTTCCTCTAGAAAGGAAATATATGAAAGACCAGGCTTGGATTGCGGAGTCAGATGGCGAATTTTAATTTTGCTTTCTGTCTCCAGAGAAAAATGAACCGATTTTGTAGGGGCAGGTATGTGTTAGAAACGAATGTGCTGCTGCTCTGTAGGGCAGGAGGGTACTGAAGGCACCTTTGGGTGCTGAGGAGTCTGGAAGGGTGTTGTGTTTTGGGACAGCTGGTAGAGTGAGGTACGGAAAACTGCTGGGATAGTTAGGAAGGATGAATAAGCACCTCACCGTTTTGAAAGACTGTGGTGTATGCAGGCAGCACTGGGATGTGCATCATGGCAGGTGGGCAATGAAAAGGTAAGGGATGGAAATACTTGAGTAAGTGGTAATTTCTTCATCTTGGGAAAAGAGCTGTTGGAGAGCAGGTTGGGGTGAGAAACAGTCTTGTCATTGTTAGCAAAAGGGTGGAAACCTATGATTTTACCAGAATAGCACAGGCGCAAAAGGGCCAGGGAGCAGTCCCTTCCATGGTAGCTGCTGTCCGGCTGCTGGGCAAACCCCATCTCATCCCCACGGTTGTCCAGGGCTTGAGTAACATCTCAGCTATTGGACTTTGAAGGGCTGGAGAGAACTTCAGCATTAATGGCTTCAAGGTGTTCAAATGTGGTATTAACAGGCTGTCTGCCGGAGACTAACTTCAGCAGCTCCTGGATGCCTGGGTGCCAAGATTCAGATCCTATGGGAATTGGTGGAGGAGGAGGAGGAGGAGGAGGAAGAGGAGGAGGAGGAGGAGGAGAAAGCTGCAGAGCTCTCTCCATCCATCCTCCCGAAGACTGGAAGGAAGCCTGTTCCTTGCTGTGTGAGCAGCCTTGCAGATAGCCAGGATTTAGCACCAAGCATTCAGGAATGCCCGGCATCGGGGGAAGCATTCTTTGCAGTGAGAAGAACAGGCTGTGAAGAGTGTTGGAAGAGTCAGTGGACCCCAATTTCATTAAAGAAAAGACTTTTCATTTGCAGGCAGATTTCTACTTTCACCTGACTATTAGAGATTACTTTCAAAGTGATTTTCTTAATGCAGGTAATATTTCTAGAGAAGTTTTACAGGAATGATGAGCTCTGTTGCGTGAGGAAAGGCTCCCATTTATTTGTGTTCTTCCACTAAACCTACAAAAATTCCGTATTTGGCACCTCAAAAAGGTACATTTGTCCAGGGACTGGCTGGCTGGAGGCACCAGTGTCAAAGCACACCAGCGTAGGTCACTGAAATGAGGGAACTCCAGTGTTTTCAGGGCTAACTAAAAGAAATGCCTTTACTCTGTATCTCAGAGAAAGGAAGATGTAAAACCCTTGTCACGTTTTTGTGCCTCAGCAGAGCAGTTTGACTTGCTGAGGGGCTCTGTGCATGTCAGCATTTCACTACTGTATTTTGAAATTTCTTTTTCCTTTCATTTTGGAGATTATCAGCCAAGATAAACATTTCCCAAGAAACCCCACCACAGGCACTACTGCAATAACTCATTTTTAGTGATGTATTTCTCTCAGGGATTTACAGACAGTAAAGACAATTGACAGTTTGACTACCAGAAACAAGTTGGGGGGGAAGTACAGCCCAATGAAAAGATAATGGATCTCTGGGTTTTTGCAAGCACGTGTGTGGGTGTTGCAGATTTTGTTCCAGCATGTTGTAGACAGGTTGGAGGGTGGATTACAAGATGCTATTTTCAGAAAATAGGACAACCTGCCAAAACAGAGAGCTTTTTTTGGCCTGTTTTTCACTAGATTCTAGTAAAGGAATGGAGAAACACTAACCCCCATTGAGAATTTTTGGAAGCAGAACTTTATCTGTTACTTATTAATCCACACACTGATCAAAGCCCAGGAGAGGAAATCTGTGCTGGTTCATCAATAACATTTGAGCACATTCTTGTGTTAATTGCATGTTCTGTTGGCTTCAAGTCTAAGCCCTGTGTGCACTGTTGAAGGGGGTGAATCAGATAAGATTAGATCACTCAACCTTCTGATTGGGCTCTTCTGTGTCTGCTGGTGGAGTGAGACAGGTCTTTGGGGCAGTTGGCTCTGATGATTTTCATGCTCAAGGATCATCAGGGGAACTGAGCTGCTCAAAAAAATGGTGGGCTGTGATTAAAAGAAAGCTGTGGCTTGAATATTTTACTGAGGAAGTTCAGGAAGAAAAGGCAACTTCACATTCACGTGGAGAGAGCGCAACTTCTGCTCTCCCATGCACACGTAACAGCTGTAGCTTTGTTCTATGTGTCTGGCTTCATGTATTGTTTTCAGAGCAAGGGTAATTAGTGTCTGAAAATGTAACTGCTCTTTGCTATTGTGGAACAATGTAAAAATCCCTTTTTTCACTGTAAAACATTCCTGCCCTCTTTTGATCTTGTCAAGCTAGACAATACAGCTGTCTTGTCATCATATTTCCCACGGCAACGGAAAGTTTGCCAAGTGGTGGAAGAAACCTCAAAAGCCCTTAATTACTGTGACTTCATCAGTGAAATTTGACTGCCTTTGATGGACTTGCTTCAGATTGAAGTGAATTTGAGGGAATTTGGGCCTGGATGGCTTGGCCCTGGCAGTTGCTGCTAACAAAGGGGGTGGTGCCAGTTAACGATGGGCAGTGAGGATGACCTTAGTGCAGCTCTGCTGAGTGTGGGGTGCAAGGTCACATTCCAAAGTCAGGAGCTTTATTTCTGAATTAATAGCAATACTCAGGGCAGTACAAGGCAAAAAATCCCTGGAGGAACTTACAGGGGGAATGGTTTCCCTAATTAAGTAAATTCATTACTGTTGTGTTCCTTATTTGCATTGTCCATCAGTCAGTGAAAATCACTCCTGTTAATGCAGCCTAGCAAATGTTAGCAAAGTGCAGAGGGTGTGATTGCAAAGGGTCACTCCTGGGGCTCCTGATTTTGTTTAGCAAATGGAGAGTCAAAGGTGGAATGGAGGGGTGGTGCTGGAAATTGGAAAAGCAGCAGAAGGAAGACTCTGGCCAAGGGTGACTTGAAGGAAAAGGTGGGGTGTAAACAATGAGAGAGAAGAGAAGATGAAAGAAGAGTAAGAAGAGGAAGTAAGAGACAGAACAGGTAGAATTATATCGAAAGTGGGCGGCAGAGGCAACTGATGTTTTGTGAGTCATCACCAAACCATCCTGCCCCCAGAAAGGCTGACTCAGCAACATCAGCGGAAAAAACCCCAGAGTTTTCTCTCGAAGATGCCATTCCAGATCAAAGGAGTTTCACTGAATTTTCTGTCACTGATCCTCCCCTGCCTTAAAGAAACGTTTCTGCTATATCATGTAAAGCATCCACCCTAACCACCGCAGGGCTTGGCTCTCTCACTTCTCTTCCCTGCCACATCTCCTCTTCCCAGGTCTGAATCATGGTCTGTTTTGGGGCCCTTTGCACAACAGAGATCTCGGTTGTTTTGGCAGAAGTGAGGTGTACACAAGAGGCACCAATTACTGCACATCCTCTTGGAGGCCAAGGAAATCTAAAAAGAGCAAGTGAATAAAAATAACTTGATGGAAGAAGGTTTCTGTGGTCTCGTCTCCCTGACAGTGGCCTGGCCACAAAAGCACTGCTGGGAAGGTACAAGTGTAGTGTCAATATATGAACATTTTTTTCTGGCTTATGATTCAGAAAGAAGGTGCAGTCAGGAAAGCAGAGAATAGAAAAGGAAAATGGTCTCAGTTGCTTTACAGTGTTTTGTAAAGGCTGGTGGTTGTTGGTGATGAGACTGGGCTGTGTTGACTGTGGACAGCCAGAGGGGCAGGGATGGGCAGCAACTGCCAGTCTGAATCTTGATAGAAATATTCCCTAAGTTATTTCCTCTTTGGTATTCACAGGAGTTTGAGCTGCTACTTGCAACACCATGTGTTGTCCAGTCTGCATTTCAGGACTCCTGGGGAGGGGAAAAAAACTGCACTATAAAGACATGTTCTACACAATAAAATGCATACAGAATTGCCTTGTTCTTCTTTCTCTTTTCCCCAAAGCACTTGGATTATATTTAATGTAGTTCAGCCCAATTTCACAGTGCTTGTGCAAGTGGTGTGAGGGGAGGTGGTAACAAAACCAGAGAGCTCCCCCCACTGCAGCAAAGCTCGGCTTTTGCTGGACTCAGCTGGAGAAACAGATCCCGCATCCTGCAGCAGGGCCTTAAAACAGCAGCCATGGTATCTGAGTGTGGCCCTTCAAACACAGCAAATGTCATGAGTTATTGAAGAACCAGAAATTTGGAGGTTTGGACCAACAACAACAACCAGCCAAAGAAAACCCTCCTAGCCTTGAGCGCTGAGTTGCAGTCTGGGCTGACAAGGACACCCTTGGTCTGCCAGTGGGCGAGAGCAGACAGCGGTGCCCACCTCTGGCTCTGCATAACATTGCTGGTGTCCTTCCCGCCCCAGACTGCAACTCCATGGGCTGAGTGGGATGTGAAACCTGGCTTGAACCTGGCCTTGAGCCCCAATGAGGACTGTGAGGACAGCCTCTGGCTGCACAGCACTGCATTCCCATGGGGAATAAGGGATGGGCCACCTTTCTTAACTGACCCAGAGCCCCACAGAGCCTTCCACAGTTTTCAGGGTACTTTGAAATACAGTTTCGTTCTGTGTCAATACAGCACCCAAGCAGCTGTGCAGAGGAAAGCAAGAGAAGCTTCCTTTTTAGACCATGCAAATCATGCATTTCAAATCTTTCCATTGTTGTGGTGATGGTTAAAACAATACCACTTTCTCTCCAGACTGCAGAATTGGCATGACAGGCACTAGGAAATCTTACTTCTCCTTTTATCCCCCAATTTTAGAAAAGAACAATAAGCCCTGATGAGAAGTGTGTGTGCGGTGATGCCAGGAAACGGCGAAGTCAGGAAACTGATCATGAGCATTAGGATCTCTCTCATGTGTTCAGATTTCATCAGGCTTTGCTGGCTTTATGCAGGAAAGGTGATTCAGCCACTGCTCATCTCTGCAATCTGGGCAGACTTGGTTTTTGTTTTCATTCTACCACTACTACAATGACAGGGAATAAAATCTCTGAGGCAGATAACTGGTGTTATTCATCAGCCGCTGGTGAAAAGGTCCTGCCTACATGTTTGGGTACATTTAGTCTGGACAGCAAAAGCAAAAAGTCATCCAATCCTCCAATGTCCATTCATCCGTCTTCTGTGATTTCTGCTGTGGGTACCTTGTTTTCCTCTGTGGAATTAACTTTTTATTTAGCCAAATAGAGTTATGGCTGCTGCTGCCATTGGCTTTCTGTTGCACACATTAATTCCTCTTGAGCAGAGGAATGTCTCCCAGAAGGCCTAATCCTTTCTCAGCACCAGATCATCAGTTCTTTAATTGCTGCTGGCTTCGTCCCCTCTGCTCACCCTGTGCGGAGCAGAACAACGTGATCCCTCATTGGGCTCCATGTCCCCACTGATGTGAATCTAGGCCATGCAACAGGACCTGCCAAAATGGCCCTTCCATGCATCCTCTTTCTTTTTCTGAATCAGAAATTTAAATTATTACAGAAAAAAAGGGTTTCACAGGAGCTTCCAGACAGAACTACAAATCTGTTAGCTCAGTCACTGATAAACAGTGCGTGAGTATAAAGTTAGGGCTTAGGTTGCTTGAACCAGAGCATGTAGACTTTTTCTTTGATCCAAGTTGTGTATTTCTGCTGCAGCTTGATTTTAAAAGCCTTTAATGTAGAAGCACTATGTGGCTTGAAGCCCTATGAGCTAACAGCCACCTGTAGCTCTGCACTAGACAGTTTTATGCAAGGAATTTGTGAACGTCCAAACATGGGTATCCCATGGGCTTAGTACTGAGGATAAGACCTGTTTTCTGCTGCCTGGATTGTAAGAATTCAAGAATCAAATTGTTTCTCATGTTATCCTTTTTCAGTTGTTGCCATGGCAAAACCCCAGAAAGGACGGGGAGGGTTGTACCAAACCACTGGAACGTAAACTTTTCTCTGGGATTGATTAAAAGATGTGTTCGTGTGCTCAGTCTCACCTTGGCACTCACGGGGAAGTCACCTCACATGTGCAAGCAGCTCTGAGGAGCACGGCCCACAGCTGCCAGTTATTCACAAGGATCAATGCACATCGGGAATGAGACAGAGCAAATGTATTCCTCTTTATTCAGATAACAGTTTCCATTTTCTGTACTTCACCTGCTGCTCTTTGGGATGTTTTCCAGGTTGCATCAAGTGAATTTTGAGGCTCCCACTTGTGAAGGCAAGCGCCAGGAAACGCTTGCCTTGATAGGGGACTTCTCCTCTTCGGCGGAGTTCTTCGTCACCATCGCGGTCTTTGCCTTCCTCTACTCGTTGGCTGCCACCGTGGTTTATATCTTCTTCCAGAACAAGTACCGTGAAAACAACAGAGGGCCTTTAATTGTAAGTGTTTACGGCATTTGCAGTGTTTTCAAGCACAGGTCTTCACCTCTTGCTTTTTTGGTTATTGAGGTTTTGTCATGGTCTGGGAGATCCAGGTGTCCCATTGCCCAAAGCACCTCTAGATTCACCCGCTTTTTTATCTCAATGGTGATTTAATATTTTAACACCAAGGGTAATGGAGGAGTTTAGTCCTGTATGTACTTGTGAAGGTCTGTGCTTCTCTCCCACTGCCCACAGTGATGATGATCGCACAAATAACGAACATGTAGCTGAGTGGTAGCAGGACTGGGGTCTCAGCCCTATGCCTGTGACAGCAGAGCTTCATTGGTGGGGACAAAAGGGAAGAGGAGATCTTAGGCATTGTCCTAGCAGACAGATGAAACCATGCCCCTGATCAAAGCCTAGCCAGAGAGATTGCTTATTGCTAATTACTGCAGGGTTAAGCCAAATTATTTTGCTTTGGAGAATTATGTGGCTGTTTTTCTAGCATGACACTGAGCTCCCAGCACGTTTCTGTCTCCACACTGGTTTATGAGCCTTCCAGTTATTGTTGCCTGCACCCATCAAGCTGTGGCTGTTCATGCCTTTATTTTTCTTTTTACTGGTTCCTGAAGGCTTGTGATAAAAAGCAAGTGCTACTGTGCATATATATTCTCATAAATTGAGACTGTAAAGCCAGTGAGGACTGTTTTGGTCCAGGTGTCTGTTGCCTGTCAGTGCATCCTGGCCCATGGTGCACCCCATGGTCTTGCTGGGCTGCCAGGCACTGGGTGCTGACCCTCATCTGCATTTGGGTCAGGTCTCTGCATCTGTGGGCTGTAGGGTTGCAGCACGATCTCCCTTTCATGGACAACCCTATCCCTCAGGACTGCAAGGAAAAGGGTACTAAGGGAGAGAAAATACTTCTCTGAAGTCTGGGTGTGAAGGTGGGGGGAGTTTATCAATGACCCATGTAAGGAAAAAGTTAGTTCTGGATTTCAGAAAAATCTAAAGTTTATGACTGACAGAAACCAGACATTTTGCTGAGACTTAAGTGGCTAAAAGCCACCAGTAGAGTATATCAGAAATATATAGCGGGGAAAAAAACAAATTGCCAGTGCAGAAAAGCTGAATCTATTAAAGGAAATAACTACAATAACAGCAGAAAATTAAACTGTAGGAAGGTAAACTTAGCATCATGGAAGTTTGAGGGAAAGATTTTCCTGCTGCAAGGAGATTCTCTGAACTGTTTTCTTTGAGTCTGCATAATTCAAAACTGATGAACTTTTACCAAAAAAAATTCTCCTTCCATATCAAAGGAAATGAATCCTCTTCATTTGAGGGTTCTTGGGACCTTTCCTGGCCTAGAAAATGGTGAGGAAACATGAGGAAATCCTCACAGAGGAGATGAAGAACAGGCAAAATAAAGAGGACCTTATAGAAGGAGTAAATAAATAAAGTGCCTTGCTTCTTCTTGGTATCAAGTTAGATCTCATTTCAAACTGTCTCATCAAAGGATTAGTTACAGAATTCTGCCATCTGAATTTTTTTGCGGGAAATAATTCTTGCTTTTGACCAACCACATTATCCTCTGTAGCAATACAAAAAGGAAAGAGAAGCAATAGTACTAATATGTTGCGTTATGATGTGGTCACTTGCCTTTATCCAGGACTTTCCTGAAACAGCTGCTGCCGTCGTGCCTGTCACAGGATGCACGGCGCAATCCGCTACAGCATTAACGTCACATTGACTTAATTTGTTCTGTGTGATGGATTGCAATTGAATCTACAGGTTGAATTTAACCAGTGTCTGTTACCAAAGCCTCTGTTTGCAATTTCCCGGTATTTAAACCAAGGCTATATGACCTTATTTGTTCAGAATATAAAGATGCTTTTGGGTTTGTCCTACAGTAAATGCAGCTCCCGCTGGTGAGTGGTTCTGGGAAGTGGCTGAGGGTTATGGTCAGGTTATGCCTGCCAGGAGGAGAGTCCCATCTTCCCCAGCCAAAAATGCTGCAACTCCTGTGCACCGCAACCTCTGTTGTATTTGGTATTTTTAGAAAAAAAGAACCTTTTTTGCCTGGAGCACATCCTTGCTGGTGTCCCTGGACACTGTCCAGTGCAATGATTGCAGCACCGCAGCCTGACTGAGGACAGGTCCCTCTGTGCAGTGGAGTTGAAGGGAAAATGCAGAGCCCCAACCAGGGAAGAAGCTGGAAGCTGTAGCCGGGAGGAATTCAGGGATCAAGGAAAAAGAAAACTTGGAGTGAAAACCAGCTTCTTAGGGCTGCAGTGCTCACCTAAGGGATGTCACACGCTCTGTGAAGGAGGCAGGCAATGTATCCTCCAGCTCCAAGCAGATGCTGCTCTGAACTGACGTGTATCAGATCAGATGTGCGAGTATGTCTCATCCTTGAGATTTTTCCTTCCAAAGAAAAGTGCTGCAGAAATATGTGGTGCAGCAGCAGTAGTCCCTGGCACGTGCTGGTGCAGGAGGCAGAGCAGCCCTCGCTCTGTTTCATCACCAGGCAGGATCGGTGCATCAGGCACCATTTCCAGACGACCAATTTTTTCCTTCTTAGTGAAGAGTTTGAAGATGATAGTTTCATCCATCCTTGCTTCTGCTGCAGTGCCTGATCACAGTTTCATAGTTAGAATCATTCCTGTTTAAAGCCTTTTACTTCCTCTTGGCTTCATATTTTCTCAGTCTGGGATGACATCTGCCTTTAAGCAGCACCCCTCAGAAGCTGCCTTTTCTCCTGGCAAATTTTCAGGATTTGAAAAATGAGTATGACAGGAGAAGTCGAGAGAGGAAAAAACCCCTTTCACTTGAAACTTTTTAATATTTTTTCAAAAAGTCCCTGCACAGGCAGTCAGAACACCATCAGTGCATTACCAAATTGCAGAAGCCTGACTGGGTGCAGCAGATATGATTATAAGGAATTTAACGACCATTAAGTCACAAGAAACTTGCAGGGAAAATTTCAGTCACAAATGTTTTAAGTTTACTTTGTTTATACAGATACAGGGAAATGAACTGCATGTGCTGAGATCTCAGCGAAGCATCACTTTAACTGTGGAAAAATATTTTAGCGTTCAGTGTGGAGTGAGACATGATAGCAAGGAAGTATTTCCAGTGGGAGAAGCAGTTAACTCTTTCCCTGGCTGTTTGGATGGCAGCAGTGTGTGTATTTGCTATGCAGTAAGCCATTTCTGCTGCTAACATTGCCTGTCAGGTTTTGGGGATAAAAGTCTTCGTTTTGGTTGCACAGGGCCCCGGTTGTGTTACTCATCCATTTCCGCAGGGCTGGCAGCAGTGAGTCCTTGCACTGTGCGCCCTCTGCTTCCCTTGCTGGCTCCCTGAGGGATCGTCTAATGGGGGTTCATACAGATAGATGAACCTAAGAGAGTGCCTTAGATTCCCAGTTTCTGAAGGAACAAGGAGCAGGTTACCAGGGATTCAATACCTCATAGATATGTGCTGTGTGTTTCTGAGCTCTGCAAACCACAGCTGTGATTTTCATTCCGTTGCGAACTCCCACATGGTGCGCGTGTGCAGCGAGGAGCTGGGGGCTCACCTTGGTGGGTACAACAAGGGCAAGGCAGCTTCTCAAGTGACTGCCTAGTGCTCAAGAGCCAGAAACTTTTAAAAGAAATTAATTGGAGGTGGTGACTTAGATTTTAAAGAATGCTATGCACAAAATGCCACCAGTTTTCAGTATATTCCCATCTCTCAGACCCAACCAACCTAAGCTGGTTTCCACTCATTTAACACCACATACCTGGGGAGGCACTGCTGGTTTGTGATGAGAGCAGAGCTGCACTCTGGGACTGCCAGTCCAGGCACCTGTGGTGATGCTCCGCTTCAGGTCTATACATTTGGAGCTTCTTGCAAGCAGAGAGTAACCAACCCAGCTGTGCTGAAGTTTTAGGGGATCAGCGATAGGATGCTTCCACACGTCTCTCAGAAAATAAAGAATAGTCACAGTCAATGTGTATCAGTCCCCATCACCCAGACTTCTTACTTTTCCTATGGTTTCTTTACCCCATATGTGCTCCATTTAAAATCCACGTGCTGATAACTCTGTGTGCCCTCAGGTTTGTCTTTGGGAAGTTATAGCTTGGCCATGAGAAACCACATGCATTCATGTATAAATGTAAATCACTTTATTAATATTCCAATCAATTAATATAAAAGCATGAAATTATTCAGCCAAGAAGGGTGACTGACATAGCCCCGAAAAGAGATAGTTCATTTTTATAGTGATTACTTGATAATCTCATTCTTATGGTGCATAAAGATGCTTACATCTTAAGAAGATGAGATCTTTCCTTTGCATCTGGAGTCCCATGAATAATCGTATTATGCAGAAAGGCATTTGGTTCCTTACATATGTTGCAGATTGAGTGAATTAAGTACACCCTGGCCTGCTCTTTGGACACCTCTTTGATTAAACATGTTGTACTTCCTCACCTGTGTCCAGCTGTCTAGAAAATAGAGAGGAAAAGAATAAAGAGCCATCTATAAAAACAAAGACTGAATCCTTTACCGCTGAAAAATGAAATTAGGAAGAACCTGAATATTTCTTTGCATTTCAAAGAGCTGTTTCAGCCTGCTGTTGTCATCTCCTTTTGAAGCACAAGCCAGGGTGACCTTGCTGTACATGCTGGTGCCTCCCAGCAGGGCTCTGCACTTCCCTGCCAGAAGCAAGCTTGCAAGGCCTTACACTATTGGAAGAAGCATGTAATTCTTTCAAAGCTTCATTCGGCAGAAAATCTGGGGTGGGACCTCGTTCAAACCAAAAAAGAGCTAAACTGCCACTGTAGGAAGGTGTTTGCTGCCTGTGGCAATCTGCTCTTGGTCGCTTTCCTGGCTGGGACTGGGGCTGTGGCTCTTTCTGGGGTAGTTCTTGAATTTTTAGGTTGGCTGTGACTGTGAAAGCAAATCCTCTGAGTAGTTTGCCTCTGCTGGGTAAAGAAATCTCTCTCTGCTCCTGTGTGGCTGGCCATGAAAGCTCTTGGCAGTGTGTAGCGGGTTTGGGCTGGTTAGGTACCACGCACCAACAAACTATTTACTCACTTGCCTCTGCCATGGATAAGCAGAGAAGGGGAACCAAAAATCCACTTTTTGTGAGGTGAAATAAGGATTATTGAAGAAAAAAAACCGGAAGAGCTTCAAGGCAAAACAGGCTCAAACTTAACAATCTAAAGAGAATTTATTACTAACAGAAGTAAAAATGAAAAGAAATTATGGGGAATTAAAGCAAGCTTCCAGAACAATCCCTTATTTCCAGTACCTCCCTCCTTCCAACCCACCAATCTGCACAAGGGAAACAGAACATGAGGTTTGGTCAGTGCATTCATTTTTAAGAGTCTTTCTTTAAGGAAAAGAGTTCCTTCCATGGCGTGTCGTGGGACTCTCCCCACAGAAGACAGTCCTCGGTGGACTTCTTCAGTGTAGTTTTGAACTTTCCACAAGCAACAGCCCCGCCCGAATCTGTTGCATTGGAAGAATATCTCTCCCATGAATTTTTGCAGCTTCCCACACTGCCATTCATGGGTCAAAACTAGTCATGGGGTTTTAGTCTTTTTTAAGGATGAGTTCTCTCAGCCTGAAAGCAAAAATTTCTCTTCTTCACCTTTTAGGAGCCCCTCACAACATCTGTAAGCTCTGGCACTTATCTCGGGCGACTTCTCAGACTGGAACACCTTTTCACGGGCTGCACGTGAACTTCTTACATCTCCCCCATGCACTTTAATGAATTACAGAGAAAACAATTTGTATGTTACAGTCCTTGCCACGGCTCGCACGAAGGATTTCAGTTTTAGCGTTGGAGAACAACGCTTCCTCTCCTCCCCCTTCCCACTGACCTCGGTGTCGCCGCCATGTTGGTTCCCTCACGTGATCTCTCACTTTCTTTCTCCTCTAACTTGGAAGGAAGTTTGTATCTGCAAAGCTGCAGCTGAGGAAATGATGTTATGTGGGTTTTGTATCAGGAAAATACCATCTCCTTCACCTGCTGGCTGTGGTGTTTTTCTCCCTTTCGGCGTGAACTGGGCCGGCTGCGGTGAAGGCCCTGCCGGTTTCGTGTTTTAGATGACTCTCAGCCACCCCCTCCCGCTCAGTGTGGGGGGTTTTCAGCTTCCACAGCTGCTCGCGGCTTTGGCTGGTTTTTTGTCTTCTCCCGGCAGCCTGGTCCCCGGCTGGGATCTGCCAGGGCCGTGCCTCCCCCACCGGGAGGGCTGGCCCGGCGTCGGGGGAAGGGCTGGTCCTGCCGGGCCCCGCTCCGAGACGGAGCTTGGGGGTCCCTAGATGCCGCATCGCGACGATCTCAGCTGCGTGGCAGCCCACGGTTGTTTCTTCGGCTACCTGCGGCTTCTGGGATTGTTCTCCAGTGACCTGGGCCCCCGCGCTGGGGGAGGCCCGGGCTCAGGCCCGGGCCCTCTCCTCCCCACGGGCACGCAGGAAGTGAGAACTCAAACTCCCGCGCCTGGGTATTGGCAAATATGCGCATCGCAGAGGCGTTACCAGCTTCTCGTTGGTTTAACAACCTGTCCATCTAACCAAGTTTTAAACCCATAACACAGTGCTAGATAGGCTCTGACTGGGAGGGTTTATGGACTTCAGCATTTGAGGAGTTACTCCCTTGGATGCCATAAATGCGTGAGAGGGTTTTCCCAAATGGAAAAGTTTTGTAGCATGAGCCCTACACGGAAGCCCCTTACAAGACAGCAGCGGCAGCTCTACGAAGGAGGAAGGATGCCAGGAGCCCTCTGGCCAGGCTGAGGTTTTGCCTGTTTCCAGCCATAACAGCCCGAGACCATCCTGCCAGACTTGGCTGGGAGGGAGAGCAGGGCACCGAGTGCATGCAGGGACATGTGTGTCACAGCCTTCAGAGGCTGATGAAGCCATTGACCAGCTTGGAGCAGATGAAACACCTCCCCTTTCTGAGTGAACAAGCAGCTTCTGCAGAGGCTCTTGGCTGGGTGAGGTTGTGCCAGACACTGGGCAATCCAAAACTGTGCTCAAGAGGCTTAAGTGATTGCCCCTTTCAAAGAGGGACATTTTGCAAAAGCCAATAGCTTGATAGCAAGGAGAAATATTTCAATTATCATGAAAAGGCATTCACAGTTCTATTCTAAAACGTATAATATATAAAATTGTTCCAAGTAGGCATTTTTGGCAAACTCGATAATAACAAGTTTCAGCTTGAAAAAGGCAGCAAGAATTTTTTTTTTTTGCACATACTTCAGGATCTTAAAAAGTCCCTCCTTGGATACTCAGAGTATTTTAAATTTCGGTTTTTGCCTTTCTTTGCATGTTCCTATTTTCCTTCCTTCCCAAAGGCACCTTTAGGCAGGGCAAAGTATCTCAGCTGAGATGTGAGAGAGAAACTTAGCAATTAGGAGTGTAGTGTAATCATACAACAATACACACTGAAGAGATCTGTAGACACCACTTTAAGAGAGCAACTACAAAAAATTGCTTTGTTCCAAAGGAAAAAGAGATTCACCCATGCTATAGGGATATTAAACATTGAAATGCAAGATTTGTTTTAGTGTGCAGGCACTCTGGCCTTAATTACCAAGGAGAAATTCCCCAGACAGACATTAAGCCCCAGAACAGCTTAGCTTGAAATTCACTTTTATTTTCAGCATGTCATTATCTTGTAACTCTGTTCCACCCAGAGCTGTGAAAATGTTCAGCCAGAAATGCAAACCCACTTGAAAACAAGAGAGGTTCAAGTTCCAGCCAAAGCTGAAGGTTCGCAAAGATTCAAAATAAATAGGAAGATGCAAGTTCGCTCTAGTCATAGAATCATACATTTTGTTCCTTGCATTGTGCAGAGGCGGCAGAAAAAGTACTCCAAGAGGCTGCGTCTGGCCATGTAGCCTTGATGAGAACACCTACTGAAAAAAACCCCATTGTTCCATTAGCCTTTCTGTCCTGTCTCGTTGGCCGGCTGTTGGCCGGCTGGTGGGCGGGCTGCATGGTTTCCTCTTCGAGTCCCACTGTGCCATCTTTCACTTCTGGCTTGGTGTGTTTCTTGCACCCAGCCAGACTTTACAGTTTTAGGGAGTTCCTCTATACAGGAGCTGATCCTGGCACCCCAAGAGCAAGAACCCTTTCCCCAAGGCTCTGACCTGCTCTGAAATAAGGAGGTTTGTAGCAGAGAGGGCAGGGTTTTAGGCTTTGTGAACACCCTGGCACAGGGGAGCAGAGGAAGTCAGGAGAAGGCTGGAGCATGGGGTGTGATGGGGAAGACAAGACCTGAGAAATAACATGAAATACTTAGTGCCTTTAGGGCCATCCCCTCAACTGCACAGTGCCATGGGATGTTCCTAGAAGGACTTACAGCCCAGGGCATGGCCGCCAGCAGTCAGAGTGAGGGGCTCATGGAGATGCAGTCATTTCTGCAATGAGCCTCACCAACATGGGGTCAGGGTCTGTGAGCTCAACAGCAGGTCTGTATCCCTGCTGCTGTCACCTGTTTCAAGAACTTTCCTCACTTTTAAAACTCCTCTCTTTTTAGCAGGTTTAATCTCCTGTGTTGCATTAGTTTTAGTCAGTTTGTCTCTGTTTACGTCAAATTCCTACCTGCTGTTATGCATGTCTTTAATTGGCATTGCCGGTGCACTGATTACAGAGCTGGATTTAGTTTGCAAAGGCTCCAAGTGTGGTGACATTGGGAGAGGGTTGCTTGTCCTTTAAAAAAATATGTTCCCCAAAACTGTGCTGTGGCCCCATCTCTTGTGTCAGTCAGAACCTGCATGGGGGCTTGGCATCTGAGTCGATAGCATGTCAAACCTCACAGCAAATAAAGAGCATCTGCCAGCATCATCCACAGCTCAGCAGATATTTGGTGTTTCCACCAGCTGGAATTTTTAGGAAATGTTTGCAGTTGAACTGTTGCCTCTAGGAATCTGTTTCTCATTCACTGCTAAGACGTATGAGATACAAGAATTTCTTTTGCTGGAAATCTCCCTGAGAAGAAGAATTACTCTGGGCTATATGCCTCTGCCCCCACAGAGTCTCCTTGGGTGTTAAGAGAGTTGTCAGCTCCTGGGCTTCACGCTCTTCAAGGGAGCCCATTTGGGCAGCATGAAGGAGGTCAAAGGAACTCAGAGCTCAGTGGCAGACACAGGCCTGCAGAAAACAAATTGTTAAAAGAGAAGGATGTATCCTTTGGGAAAGCATCCAAGCACAGTTAATTTAATCCCATCTGCGTCAGTGGAGACATCCTTTGTTCATGGCTTGCTTGTGCGGCGGCTTTATCGACTGATGCCTCTTCCGTCGTGACGGAGGCTCGCACCCTCCACCCCTGTGGGGTGCCACGGAGAGCTCCCTCCCCAAATGCCAGGTGTGCTTGTAGATGAGAATGGTGTCTCCTAGGGATTGCTTATTTCTTTGAGAAGCAGCCTGAAACGCTGGGTTCTTAATGAATGTTTTCCCTTTCTTCCGTGCACACCTTTATTTTGCAGGGGAGAAGTGGAAGCAGCCCCTTGGGAGGTGGGATATCAAGATGCAGTTAGTGGTATGTTAGACTTTGGCACCTCTGCCATCTGCTGTGGGCTGACAGATGGGATGAAATATGACAGCAGAAAGGCTCTTCTGTTTTAGCAAGACACAAGAAAGCTTGAAAAATCACACCTCCTCCCTCCTTTCCCCCCAAACCCACACAACAACAGTGTCACTTGGCCACTTGTTCTGGCTAAGACAAGGAGAAGTTTATGCCTGAGCATGCTCCTGAAAGTCTTTCGAGGGGAAAAGTGAGCAGAGTGGATCAGAGCAGAGCTGCTCGGAGGCACTGGAACCTGGAGGGACCACCACACTTTCTCTACTCTTTTCACATGGATGGGAGTTAGGAACCAGTGCTTTACCGGGCCAGGGAGGAGTCTCTGCTTGGCAAGTCTTGCTGTTTACTCGCTCACTCATGGTAATTAGCGGCTGCATGGCTCATGCAGCAGGGACATTTGGCCTTACCTGTGGCTGGTGAGAAAACTCCTCATCTGGTACCTGAGGATTAGGCAATTTCAGGTTCATCCCTGAGACAGAAACACTTCCTGTTGGAAACCCACCCTGACTGTCTGTAGGAGTGCCCAGGGCAAGACCCAGCCCTCAGGAGGGCCCAGCTTCTTTACAGGCACGTGTACTTTGTAATTCATCCCAATGCATCAGCCTGGTGCTGTGAACAGCCACATTTTCAAGGCAGCTCAGCATCCTGGGTACCAGCCACATGTTTGTGGGAATCTGGCCTCAAGGTCAGAGGTGCAAATGTCAGCCAAGGGGCTCTGCCCCATTAGGCGTGTCAAGCACTTCTGAAAATTAGCTCTGTGGGTGATGACAGTAACAGATGACAGCCTTCCACTAGGTAACGAGCTCTTGGTATTTCTCTGACACAAGCTATCAGTTTTCTGGTGATTTTTAATATTTTTTCCTTTCCAACGGACACACCGATATAATGCTTCTAACTAATTTGTCTTTTAGGATTTCATTGTGACAGTGGTCTTCTCATTCTTGTGGCTAGTGAGCTCATCTGCTTGGGCTAAAGGACTGTCAGATGTAAAGGTTGCAACTGACCCTGATGAAGTGCTGCTGCTGATATCTGCCTGCAAACAGCAGTCCAACAAATGCTTGCCTGTTCGCAGCCCTGTTATGTCAAGCCTCAACACTTCGGTTGTAAGTGACTTTGATTGCTGCTGTTCACCCTTACCTTGCAATATATTTTCATCTTTTACCTGTGTATTGACCTAAATTGACTGGTGTAAACCAGTTAGCTGACATGATGTAATTGGAAGTGCAGTCTTGCTGCAGGGAAAGGCAGGCTGTGACTCACAGCAGCTCTGCTGGAGCAGCAGCAGGATTTGTGTGCGGGTTTGGTAGAGGGAGAAGGCAAAGTGTCTGTCCAAGTGCGTTGTTTGCCCCTCTGCTTTTAACTTGCTCACTGCAACACTTTTGAAAAGGGGTCTGTGTGCTCCTTTAGGGAAGAAAGGTTTGTGCCTTACAGATTCCTTTAAAAATCCTCAAAGAAACAACATAAAATTGGACTTCAGAATGTTTAAAAAACAAACCAAAAAAACCCCTCCAGGCCAGCTGAACAATTAAGAGCTCTCTTTTTAATGAGTTTCTTTCAATTTTATCTTTCCACAATTTCTTTAAACTAAATTATGTTTACAAACAGGGGAGGTGAATTTAGGAATTTGCTCCAAAGCTGAGAAAATTTTCTGTGGGATTTGGGAGAATCATAGAATCATTTAGGTTGGAAAAGGTCTCTAAGATCATAGAGTCCAACCACGAACCCGGCACTGCCAAGTCCAGCACTAAACCATGTCCCCAGGTGCCACGTTTACACTTATCCCCACAGATGGTGACCCCACCCCTTCCCTGGGCAGCCTGTTCCAGTGCTTGACAATTGTTTCAGTGAAGAGATTTTTTTCTAATCACCAATCTGAGCCTTCTCTTGCACAACTTGAGGCCATTTCCTCTTGTCCTTGGGAGGGAGGGGTTGGGAGCAGCTTTGCCTTCTCCCGGGACCATGCAGGGTCCATAATATTAGGTTGAGCTGTGAAACCGTGGCTGCTGGTGACGAGCTGCTCTTCTTCCCACCCAGGTCTTTGGCTACTTGAACTTTATCCTCTGGGCAGGCAACATTTGGTTTGTGTTTAAGGAGACGGGCTGGCATTCCTCAGGCCAGCGGCACCCCGCGGACACCATGGAGAAGCAGCCTAGCGGCTACAACCAAGGTGGCTACAACCAAGACAGCTACGGGCCAGCTGGTGGCTATAACCAGCCAGGCTCCTATGGCCAGGTGGGTGAATATGGCCAGTCCCAGAGCTACGGGCAGAGCGGGCCAACCTCATTCGCTAATCAAATTTAGGGCTCACACAGTGCAAGCTCATGTGTCCCTCACATGTAGAGAGTTTTAAGAGGTCTCAAGTTTCAGTGGCGCCAGATTTTTAAGGGTTCTGCATAAATTAATACTACAACACAGTGTTTAATGTCCATTGAAGGTCTACGCCCACCTCATTTGACAGATGGGAGGTAGCCAGTGGGCTGGAGTTGGCCTTTTTTTCCCTGACTAGCCAGACACAGGGGATGTGCTCCTCGCTGGTGACCTGGAGTTGCTGTTGTAGTACGTACTGTAGAGATAACTTTATGGTAGTTTTGTATGTGTTAAGATGGTAGAAGCATTTTGTAGCCTCAAGTCTGTAGTATTTAATATGCATAATATAATTGAATTTCCTTCTGCATTTTGGTGAAAAACAGAAGTGTTTTACCATGATTTCTACAGATTATTCTGTATATCCATGCATGTAACATTGCACCTGACTTTTCAAAACTGCCTGTCTGTGACTCTTCAGAGCGTTTGTTTTGGTTATACCTTTTTGTTTCAGGAGATTTTACTATTATTTCAGTTAACTGAGTCATCCATCTGTAATTTAGTGCATGGATAAGCAGTTTCATACTACCAAATGTCTGGACTGTGTAAATGGAACTTCTCGACTTCTGCCACTACATTTTGTTAAATGTCTGTTTAAAAGAAGTATGCATCTTTTATATATATTTTGCAGAGTTGAATATATGGCTTACCCAAGTTCTGAATGCTTTGTAACTAAACTGTTTTTCCTTGAAATGGCATTCAGTAGTATATATGGTACCTGACCAATGTTTATTCCGTTTAACTCAGCTAAGTATTCCTTCTATAAATCACTATTTCTATGGATGTTTTGTGAATCTTTTAACGTGAGCTGTGGAGAATAAGGACCAAGTAACTGTGTTATATGTTTACAAAGGTATTTATTTAACTAAGATAACAGAGGTGCAGATATCAGTATACAAAATCATGCAAAAATGCCCTGTTGCTTGATACAGCAACATGAGAACTGCACATGTTGTTGTGACCTTACAAAGCATAAATATTCCTTTATGCCCTCTTATGAGAAGAAAACCTTTCTGTCCATGCTGTTTCAAGCTTGTTAGATATCACTCTGTTAGGTCGCTGCTCTGAGCAGTAGCTTGGTGCTACTGGAGAATGTAACTGGATTCACCAAATAACCCGGGCTCAGAGGAACTCATCCTAAAAGAGCCAGACCCAGACTTGTAGCCTGTTTGGATTCCTCCCTGGGAAATTCAACCCTCTCTCACTACAGCATATGGGATGCATTGATACAAATGAAAGCCTGAAGCACAATGTACTAATCAAAACTGATCATCTGCATTTCTAGATCAAAGTGTATCAGTATATAATCTTATTGTATGAGCTGTAATGTTGAAAGCATCTTAGCTTAAAACAGCTTAGTCTCTTCTATGATTGTTGTAACCAATTTATGGCTACTTGGTGGATGAATCTATATTGTGATATCTATTTGACCCTAATAAAGTTATTGCATACAATGCATGTTTTCAGAGTACGTTAATATTGAAATGTCACTGCCAAGTAACAAAGGTAACTATTAAAGAAAAATAACTATTCCTGTGCCTGACCTTATTGGTCATATTCTTACTGTTTTCCAACACTTTTATGGGAATTGTTTTAATGTACAGTGGAGTATGACACTTCTGCAGACACCTGTCATTAAAGGTCAGTATCACAAGTTTTTTAAAAAAAATTAAAAGCGTGCGGTTTAATACCTGCCTGCCTCTTTACCTCTCTTTCCACTGTCAGTAGGACAAGCCCAGTACTGTGCTAACCATCCCAGTTCTGAGGATTGCTGGAAAGCCATGTGTGAGTTGTAGAGAAAACAAACTGGAATATCTAAATGTTCTCCTGTTCCAAATGAGAGAAAAATACAATTTTCTGGGTTAATGAAAAATTTTATTTTGGCTCTTAGTTAATTTGTTTGGGTTTTTTTTGTTTGGATGGTTGGTTGGTTGGTTGGTTGGTTGGTTTTTTGGGGGACTGTTTTTTTGGCTGGTTGGTTGTTTTTCTTCTTTGAAGTTTGGAAAAATGTTAGATATTGGCAAGTCAGGAGAAAGTGAAATCTCTGTGTGTGGCAAGGGGTGTGATGGGATGGGTGCTCTTCACACCCGCTCCCACAGAGTCCTGCTTCTACTCTTTTTTTTTTTTGTTATTGTTGTTCTTTTAAATTCCCTTTGTATTGGTTGATGAGGAATATCCCAAACTAAGCTTCTAAGCTTCTCCACTAGAAATAGTTTTTGTGCCAACTAGCTTTCTCTTCTCTAACTTTTCCACCCAAATCAGCAGGGTCCCATTCCCAAACTTTTCTATCCAATGCTGAGGGATGGAAATGAGTTTTGCTTTGGTTTGTTCTTGCATTTCAAACCGGATGAAATTCTTGTGTAACCATGTGAGCACAGGACTGCAGCTTTCTGGAGTTCACACCCCTGGAGAAAGGGCAGTTTCTAATGCAAGGCTGGGAACAGAATTAAGATTATGTCATATTTTGGGTACTATTTGCGTGACTCCAGGTCTAAGGTTTTCTCATGAACGGCAGAGCTGGTGGAAGAGTTGACAAAAGTAGTGTACGTGTTTTCATGGCACATGTTTTCATGGAAGACTTGTCCTTTGCTTTACCCAGCTGGCCAGATCTTCAAAGGCACCTCAGCTCCTTGCTGCTGTGCAGAACAGTTGAGCTGGTTGTTACCGTTTGGGGACTGTAATCTTCACTCTGAATTAGGAGGGAAGAAAAATCTCTTCATCTATAGCTTCTCATATTAATAAAGTATGGCAGCAGCAAAAGTGAAAACAAAAATGATGCGTGCACTTGTCTGTGTTGTGTAAGAAAATGTATTTGAATGTTTCCTCAGTCTTCCTGTGAGTTTGAGTCTTATCACATCCTTTTGCAGTTGTTGAGAAATTGAAAGTTTATTTCAACTGGGAATAGTGACTGCATAGCCAAGGGTTGAGCAACTAATGAAAAAGACTGCATTTGATGTTACCTGGATTTAAGACAAGTAGTGAAGTAAACTTGAACATCCTTTGTGAAAGTGCTGCTGGCAGCCTCATTGCTTTCCCACTTCATCATTAGTGAGTATCTCTGTCAGTTAGTTAAATAACTAGGTCAGCCTGAGGAAAAAAAAAAAACGTGTTCCTTGATCTTCTGTGCTGTCCCTCCTGTTTTCCCACGTGTTTCTCTTTATAGCCCATTTCTCAGCTACCCGAGTTAGGAGCATGTTCGCATTATCAAGCGTGAAGCTGTGGGGGAGAGGCAGGTACATCTGGTGAGTGTGGTGGAGAGAGGGGAGCCCAGGACTTTCTCTCCAGGTGCCTCAGAGGCCAAGGGAGGGGCACATTCACCTGCTGGTTTGGGGTTTCCCCCATTGCTCTTGGCTGGGGAAGGGATGCACTTTGCAGAGCTGGAGCATCAATGCCCTCTGTGGGAAGGTGCTGGAAAGGGCAGGGAGGGTGATTCTGGGTACCACTGGCTCTGCAGCCTGCTTCACTTCCTGCCCAGCACATCGAGGAGACAAGGATGAGTTCAGATGCAAACGCTCTGCCCTGACTTGATGGGGTTGGGGTTTTTGTGTGTGATATTTTTCCTGATGACCAAATCTCCTTCAGTGTAGCCACTGAGCTGCACATAACAGAGCCTCAGTGATGGCTAAGATTTGGAGAAAGTTTGTGCTCCTGTTGCATGAATTCATGGTACAATTGCCTGACCTGATTATTATTTCCAATCTTTATATGCTGTCAAATTGAATGAGCAATCCAGGCTGTAGCCCTGAATCAATCTTGGCTGAAACCGTGATGTGCTGATGAAAGAGGCAGTGGCCATCAACATGCATTGCACCTCCCTGTAGTCTGCTCCTGTCAATATCTCCAGAGTTTCACAGTTAATATGACAGATTAAGAACTACTGAGTAAAACCTGCCACGTATTATTGCATCCTTTTCTGAAAAAGTTCTTCTCGTATTATGCCATATCATGTCACAAGCATTTAGTCCTTCGTCCACTAGTTCTAAGATGGATTTGAGTCAAAATTCCTTATGTATGTGAATGGATGGTCTACTTAGCTTGTACCCTCCCTAACTTAACTATTCTTTCTTAGGATTTCTTTTTGTTCCCTGCTTCTGCTAAACCCAAGAGCTTTTCCCATTGGAATTCTCTAACATCAGCAGTAGTCTGTATTTTGCTATTAATATCTCATGCTGATTATCCCGTCATTTGTCAATGCCATCTATCCTTATTATGAAGATCTTAGCATTTCAATATGAAATTTTGATAGTTCAGTGGGGAGGCGTCCCATTTGTTGCATTTAGTTTCTGTTCTTACATTTTTATTGTTGTGTCCTCCTTTAATGAGATTTTAGGTTTTTAAGAATATAGCTGCCTTTCTAAAGTCTACATGTCCTATAATGAAACATTTCTTGGAGGAAAAATGACTTGGCAATAGTATTTTCAGGATTAAAGATCGTCTAGTTCCATCCCCCCTGCCATGGGCAGGGACACCTTCCCTTAGACCAGATTGCTCAAAGCCCTGTCCAGCTTGGCCTCGAACGCTTCCAGGGATGGGACAGCCACAATTTCTCTAGGTGAAGAGTTCAAGCTATTGCCTGCCTGGGTGCAAGGGAGCAGCTCTTCTGCAGCTCCCGAAGGGTTTGTTGGTGAAATGAAGTCTGAGAGGCCAGGAGGTGTGAATGCATCTCCTGTTTCAGGTATTCCCTTGTGCCTGTGTCCCTTGGATCCTGCCCACTGTGGTCAGGCCCTCCCCTGCCCTGCCCAGGGTCATCTCCAAGGGAGTCAGGGCTCTATCACACAGAAACATTCCACAACATCAGCCTTCTTGAAATGCAAAAAGCATTTCCTTAAAAAAGGAGGAGAAAAACTCTGGGAAAATACCAAAAGTGAAGCAGAGGCTGTGTCTTTTTGCAGTGGCAATTATTTTAAGTGAACTGCCTGTAAGGATTTTGCAGTTTGAAGTGGCAGGTTGCGTATTTTGTGCAGACAAGATTGTTAACGTGTGAAACATGCTAAAAATTGACCAATAAAAAGCACCTGGATATTTCAAACATAAATAGTGTGTATCAAAATAGCTGCAGAGCAGATGGCCTGGCTCCCCACACACCTTGCTGACCAGAATACTCGAGCAACGCACACAGCCAAAATCTGTCTTCAAAGCTGATCATCTGCAAAGGCAAGGGTTATCCTCATGCTACCCTTTATCTGTCAGGCACAAACGCTCCTGCATACACTAATTAGTGTATCCTAGAGGGATAATGAACCCCAGGTTTGTTTGAACTTGTTACTACCCCAACAAAGCAAATCACCTGTTCTAGAGCTCAGGCTCTCAAACGTCGGTGGGATTAAAACAACTGTCAGCGGAAATCTGATCTACGGTGGAAAGATCCCAAAACACAGAGGGCTGGGTTTGCCAACCCGCTCACAGTACTGCCTGCCACTGATGAACGGGCAACTGAGTCTATCTCTCACTCTCATTTTTTACCTTGGATGCTAAGACCAAACATACCCATTCCAGGGATTAACCGGGATGTAAGGCTTTTCATGCCTTGTTGTATGGTTCAACAGATGTGAAAGGGAATTATCACTTCAACATGATACCAAGACTCTTTTTTGGATTTTTTAGCTGATGGCAGATTACTAAGCCTGAATTCTTGTTTCATTCTAGTGTGTTAATTGATGGGATAATGAGCATTGATTATATGTGTTTTGGCTTCTCATTGCAATTACAGGCTCTGTTTTGTTCACGAGCCAGTCCTAAAGAATGCACTAGAGATCTAAGACAGCTTAAACCTCTCAGAAAAAGGCTCTGAATTGTTTGAGTAATGACACTCTTAGACGGAAAATTAAAGGTTCTCTTTTCCCATGCTTTTTAAGATAATTAAAATCCAGGAATGGTAAGGTGGTGAACATCCTTATTCATTAGCCTTCAGTAATTTAGCTTCTACTAAATGAGGAAAACATTTTAATTCTCCAGGCCATCTGTTGCAGTCTCTTTTGTGTGTCCTGTTACATAAAGTCTCATCATGGATAGTTTTAACATCAGTATTGTATCCTTTCACCAGGAATGATGAGCTGGATGAGGTAGTTGAAGTGACTGCCTATTAACAGACCACCCTGGGATTAAAGCAGCTGCTTGGTCTTTTAAGTTGAAGTTATCCTGTCTAGACACCTCTAGGCAAAGGATCCGCAAAGAGGAGCCCGTGCGTGGAGATAGGCGGTGTGACAAGCTGTGTTTTCTAATCGCGATATCCATGCCAATAAATAACGAAGTTCATCGGAGCCTTTCCAGTTCCTCTAATGTGTGACTACTCTGCCATATGGCTCCATGCTGCTTTTGGAAGCAGGCGCTCTCTGTTCAAGTAGGGACCACAGCAGAGGCTCCGTGCTGGATGCTGTTTTGGAAGTGGTCTGGAGGCAGAGCAGGTCTCTTTGCACTGTGACAGGGAAATAGAATAAATAGAAGAGTAGGAGTGTGCTCACCTAGGATAAGTGTTGGATCAGGAACTGGGAAATGCTTGGATTCCGACTCTGGCTGTAGGAATAACTCACTTTATAGCTTGGGGCAAGTTACATTATCCCACACCGGGAAAGTTTCTCATTAAAATTGTAATTTGTATAGATAAATGGACGCAGTGTCGAAGTTATTCCTGATGCAAAGTTACATCCCCACAGGTCGAAGAGGATCCAGGTTCCAGTATGAGTTTGGTTTGTTTCTGTCAAATTCTCCTGTAAAATACAAGCCCCGCTACTTGCCAGCCCAGCAGCGTCTTCCAGGGGCTGCTGTAGACTGCTGTATTTAGCTGGCTCCACAATTCCCAGGTAGTGTTTACATTATTGATAGATATGGCTACAAGCAGGCTGCTTCCACGGGGCAGAGCTTCAATCCACCTGCTTGCTATTACTCCAGTTGCCTGGAGATCACAAACACCCTGGCCTCGAGATGTGTGGCTGCGGAACAAGTGTTCCCAGTACGAAACAGTACTCAGTCAATCAGCCAGCTCCTGCTTCCACCAAAAAAGGCCCTCTGACTGCTGCAGGCATGCCCAAGGGGTAAGTCATCGCTCTGTTCTGGCATCTGGGTGATCTGTTATTTGTCTTGGAACTTCATTATCGGGATGGTTTGTCTCTATCACGTGCTCTGTAATTAGTTTCTAGCAACTCAGCACAAGGTAAGCAGGCTTTAGGTTTTGATTGAAAGCTGGGAGGTGCTTCTCACAAATGTGAGTCCTGCTGGAAATAAAAGCTATGGGCCTGCTCCAAACTGAGAGCACTGGTGAGGAGGGGATGGCAGACCCCTCTGCACTTTCCTGGGAATGGGTGTAAAACTGAGAAACTTCTGGGACCTCTTTCATGTTCCGAAGAAATTACATTAAGTATGTTGCAATGTCCCTCACTTAATAACCAGCTTTAGCAACAACTCCAGGCTACTCACTTAGGTGAGGGATTAGAAGCTGTGCGATATTCTTGTGCTGCTTGTAGAGGCCATTTTCCTTTCCACTGTGAAGGAAAGGCAGTCTTCCTTGGGAAGCCCTGAGTTCCGGGGGATTAAATAAAGCAGAAATGAGCAAGATCTTGCATGGAGAAATTAAATACCCAATACAATTTACCAAGTGATAATTGTGCCTCTCTGCTTTCTCACCACCAGTGTACCCGTAGCCAAGCAGCTGGCATCACTACAAGGTAAGGAGACCCCTTCATTGCCCCTTTGAGGTTCAGGTCTTTCATAGCCCACGTGCAGAAAATTCTGGTGATGTCACAGGGCTGCAGAGGCTGTAGATCCTCAGCTGATGCAAGTCAAGAGGGTCTCATGGGTCCCTGTGCCAGGTGCTCCTGTGTTGTCACATCTCCTCTTCCGCTTGCCTTTTCATTAAAAATCACAACATAAATCATCTATATAACCTCTGCTAACAGAGGCTTGTGAACGTGCACTCTTTTGGAGTCATGCACAAGTGGAATGAATCCAGCCAAACTCCCAAGTGTGCCATAATGCTGAAGTGCAGCACTGATGCTCCGACACGGACATTCCTGTGCAGCCAGCTTCCCAAATGGGCCATGTTTTCCCTGATACAGGTCTCTGGGAGTCCAAATGCATCCAGGAGATGGTCACCATGGCCTGTCCCCGTGGTGTGGCAGGTCCTTGCTGGATGCCCAGGGTCAGGATAGAACAGATGGGTCTCAAGCCCCACGCTGCATCCCAGCCCTAGCTCTGAAGGAAAGCTTCCTTCAGGGTGTGATTCCACGGGACATGAAGCATATTGCTGGCCCACTCCAAATAAAATCTGGGCCAGGTCCTCTGTGGATATAAACAGTTTCAGTCTCATTAACTTTAATGAAACTACACAGATTTCCACCCACCCAGGATGGTTCTAACAGATTCCTTTCAATTATATCTCGAAAGCCTTTTTTTTTTGGATAAACTTTTCCTCCCTCCAGCTCTAAGAAAAGGCTCAGACCTTGAAAAGGCTTTTGCTACAGCAGCTTTGGTGTATAACAACTATGCTGACCCCGAGGGCAAGCTCAGCAAAGCTGAAACCAAGCGCTTACTGCAATCCCAGTTTTGGCATGTCATACAGGTGAGGGGGTTTGCTGAGTGGGTGGCACTGGGACAGCCCTGGCCAGGCACTTTGGTTGCAGGAATGGCAGCTCAGGCTCTGTCCTGCAGCTGGGCAAATATCAGTCCATGGGGTAATCCCAAGTGAGACTTGAGGGATTTGGTGCAAACATATTCAGTGACTTAGTTGCTTTATGTTGAGCCTGTGTCTGACACAGGACCGAAGGAGGGGGACAGCAATAAACCACGGCTGATGCCTGCTTGAATTTGTTTAAAGAAAACAGGGCGATTGCAAAAAAACCCCCACCAACCAACCAAATAAAAACCCTTGGATGATGACAAGAGGCTGTATTTATGAAGAGAAGAAACCCATGGCATTTAATGAGGTGTTTGGTGGTTTGCCAGAGCCCTGACCCAGTGCTGAAAGCCAGCCCTGTGCTATGGAGCCATGGTCACTGCAGTCACTGGTGGGGTTCCCGGGAGAGAGGGGCAGAAAGCCCTCACCCACCAGGCTGGGTGTGGTGAAAAACAGCCATAGCAGCACCTGTGGCTGTAAACTTCCTGCAGGGTATTTTTTTCCCTTCCCTAAATTAAAAAAAAATACCAAAAGCAAAACAAAAATCCCCCCATTTTATCAAGTGGTAGGAAAAGCTATATAGGACTAATAAAAAAGAGCTCAACTAGGTAAATGAGAGTGGTAATACCCTTTTCTTCCAAAAATAATAAAATCGCATGACTGGTTGGGGAGGGGAGACTGTCACCAAATTAGAAACTAGGCACCTTATTGAAAAAGAATTTAAAATATCACTAGCCAATTAAACTTGGGATCCTGAGATGGTTTGGAAATTATTAAGCTAAAAAACTATCCTGGAACTCTAGCAAGGTTTTTTTGTAAGGAAATATGAATAATAGATATGTTACAGAATTTTAATAATCCATTTCAACAGGAATGCCCAACAGGACCAAGAGTAGCAGTACTAAAGTTATGCCTGCAAAATCAACAGTTTCTGAGACCTTCACAATATATATTTGTATATATTTGAATATTAAATTTAGGAGGGTTGGTTGGTTGGTTGTTTCCTCCTCCCAGTTTTATCAAGACACAGGACTCCCTTTTTTCCCAGGAGTTACCAGCTTATATATCATCATCATTGTCAGATTTTCAGTCATGATTAGGTGTCTTTTAAAAGATATATTCTGGATTCTGGTGGAAACTTTGAGGACTGGTTGTTCTCCTTTCTGATTGCAATAATATTTCTGTTTGAATTTCTTTGGATACCTTTAGAAAAACTAATATGAATGTGGACATAACAACCTGAATGGGAAAATAGAAAAATACATTAATATTTACATAGGTAGATGTCTTTTTTTTCCTAATGATGCAATAAAAAAAGAAGTTCATGCTTAATTTTTTTTTTTTCATTTCAAATCCTCCATAGGGCCAAGAAAATAAACCAAAGTACCAGGAAATAATTTCTTCCTTGGACGAGGAGTCAGAGAACAAAATTGATTTTGAAGATTTCATGATCTTGTTAGTCAGTCTCACTTTAATGTCTGACCTGCTGCAGGAGATCAAAAATGTGAAAACCACAAAATGATCTGTGATTTAAAGAAGAAATATCTTGGCATTTAAGGAAGAAATGGCATGAGGAAAGCATGAGGGGGCTACACACAGAGATACCACTGTGCGCCTGGAGACCCTGTGCTGGTCCCTTTTAAATGGAATAAAGTCGTGTCCAAACCTGGCTGAACTTACTCCTCTCTCGAAACACTCCATGAAGTTGGTGCTCAGGGATTTGTGTCCACTATGTTTGTGCTTTGGGAGAGTGAGTGACTGGCTCCTGCTGGGTCCAAGACCAGTTAACAGCTGGGGGCAACCCTCAGCCCAGTTTAATGCCAGGGAAAGCCAGCCCATGCTCTCCCAGACCTCTCCATCCTCTCCTTACAATAGTGTGGGAGATGATGGAGAGACAGCTGCCAAAAAGTGCAGCCCCGTCCCTCGAGGCAGGGCTGCCCAGCTCCCTGGGCTCTCCCAATTATCCCAGGGGGCTTCAGCCCTGAGCAGGGCGTTAACAGTGATGGGTTTCACAATGGGCAATGACCACAAAATCTGTTGCTGTCTTAGGTAAACATTGATTTTAGCCCAAGTGGTTTCCACCACACCATTAACCCTGCTGAAGGGAGCGTTTGTTTACTTTAATTTCCTCCTCCAACTGCTCTCTTCCTTTAGAGATCACAATGGAAGGAATTTCAAGTCCAGCATTTGCAGGGCATCTTTGACAGTGCTGTGCTTGTACGACCAGAGGAATGACCCAAGCGTGCCAGCCAGCTGAATCTGCCATTCCGAAACTGTGAAAAGCAGAAACCAGATAAGAGGTGGTCCAGACCAGAGATGGTGGGAAAAAAAGGATGGCCAATAAATTGTTTGTATTGGAATGGAGTGATATTGGTTAGGGCCAGAGCCTCAGATTAAATGCTCATCATCCTAATATTTGGTTTGATTCCTACCTATGAGGTCCTGGCTCAGAGCCAACATTTATCCCACGGTGACATCCCTTTGGGACACAAAAAGCAGTCTCACACCCCAGGAACAGAACAGCCTCCGTAAGGATTTAATAAGAGTCTACCAAGATGAACGAGCCAGCAAAACATTGGAACCTTTTTAATTTTTTCTTCTTCCTTGGCTGGAAAGGAGAAGACAAGAATGATTTCGCTTTGGCGCATGAATTTTAAACAGGAAGTGATCAAACCCTCTAGTGTTAAAAGAGGGAAATTAATGCCAGCTGAGTAATGAGATTTAACTCCTTGACATAAAAAGGCTCCTAGTGTTTCCAGGAGCTAAGAGGATGTTTTGTGATGGATTTTGATGTGAAGGAAAGACTACCGTAGAAGACCAGCAGCCACTTGTTTGGAGAAGGAAGGTCTGTGCCTGTGCAGTGTGGGATGGAGCTGAAAGAAGAAATGCAAATGGATGTGGTGGGTTTTGAAATGAAGCTCAGCAGATAAGGTGCTGGGTTTGGACCTCAGCCAGGACATGGTCTGGTCTGGAGGCTAAACATTCACAACTTGTCCTACTACAAATAAAACCTCATATTAGCAAAACCCCTTCCGTGATGGTGGGTTGCAAGAACAGGCAGCATCCAGCCTGTGGCAAGAAGTGTCAAAGCAAACACGTAGCATTTCTGTCTGTTTGCTCACGGACATGTCCCTCCTGCGCATCCCCTTGCTGAGGGACTGGTGTCCCAGTGCTGTGAGGATGACTGTTTCCATGGGCTGCCCATCAAGCCTCCCAGAGGTGGGATCATCCATGCTGGTATCACAGTTTAACACTGATACTGTGTCCCTGGTGTTACTCAGTATCTTTCCCCGTCCCCTTGTTTTTTTGGCCAGGTAGATTTGTGAAAGCTTAAAATATCAGCTGATGCTCCTTTTCTGGGGTAGAAAGAAGAATTGAATGTTTCCCATTACTGAAGCAAAGAAAACACAGCACAGCCCTGAAAAGATTGTTTGGGAGCCACTGGTGATGCTGGAAGCATAAATTTCCTAATGTCTCTCTGTTACCAAAAAAAAAAAAAGACTGAAAGGAAAAATATTATGAAGCCAATTAAGAAAAAGTTCGTTGAAATTGCTAAGGCTCTAACAGAGGTTTTTTTATTGCTGGAATGTTTCTAAATCTTGCACAACTTGAATTAATGACTTAAGAGCCTTTTATTAGATCAATTCACTCTGTCACCTCATCATGCGCAAACCCTTTTTATCCCGATTCAGTGTGTTGTGAGCAACATCCTAAGTCCCTTGGATCAAAAGCCCCTTGTGCTAAGCACAGTGAAAATTCAAAGTAAGAAGCAATTCCTGAACAACTCAATAGCCAAGATATTCAAAAGGCAGGGAAGGAATCAGAGGCACAGAAAAGCCAAGTACCTTGCTGAGCACATGTAGCAGAGCTGGAGCTGGATTCCAGCCTACACTGGGCTCCTCACACAGAAGCCAAGAGGCACCGTGATGGTTTCGGCAAGAGTTTCTGAACAAAGTGAATGGGATGTGCAAGGCTCAATCTGCGTCAGTTCTTGAAAGCCCCACCTGATGCTCAAAAGCAGAAGGATGTATTTGGAAGTGCCTCAGCATTTTCTTTAAGTTAGGAGCAGGCAGAAGTTTGCAGCTTGACTGTGGAAGATGCTCTTTTATTAACTCAGACTATTTGTGGCTGCCCTGAGCACTCTCAGCTATTGGCTTTGAAGCTGATCTGGTGCAGACAGCATGTCTGGCTGCATCCTCAGGGAGCTGGCTGTAAGATTGCTTGAAAGGCTACTGTTGTGCTTTATTTTGTTCCTAGCTTACTCCTGTTGGAAGCAAAAAGAGTTCATCATTGATTTCTCATAGCAGAGCCCAGCAAGTGCTAAGGAGTGAGCAGCAGCTGAATTGATGAAATCTGCGTGTTCCTCTGCCTCAGCAAGTGGGAACATCATGTCAGTATCTGATACCCTCAGAAGTGAAAGTGGCATGAAGAGTAGCCAGTCAAGACCTGACCTCTGCGTGCTTGGGGTTGTGTTGGGATTTGTGCCGTGAGAGTGTTCAGGTATGAACCTTGGGAGGTTCTGTAGACTTTGGATCTAAGCTTTAAGTTCTGTTCTGAAAAGTCTGAATCATCTCCGCAGTTACATGAGCTTTCAGATGACTGCCAGAGGAGAAATGAGGGTCAGGGAGAATTTCAGCCTCAGATCTTCAGCTTCCATTTCCAAGTATCAGCTCAGGAAGGCAGGCTCATTCTCATACTTTAATTAGCACACCTACAGCTTCTCCCCGTGACTTCTTACTTTGTATCTGGCCTTAACTCTTTGGCCTGCTGAACTTGGGAAGTTTTTAAAATCCGGCTTTAGTCTAATCTCTGAAGGGCAGATTGCGAGGGAACTCTCACATGCCAGTGCACTGACTTTGAGGAGGTGAGTCAGGGCAGGGCTCTGCATGTTGAACCTTCTTCTGGGAGCCCAGGGCCACACACACTGTATGTACAATTTTTCATAAGTCTTTCAGGGAAGAGAAATATATTTTTCAACTGTCTTGCTGTAACTGTATCTTCAGTAAGTAGACCCTGCAGTCTGAGACATGTTTTCCCTGTCTCTTCCTCCCTCAGAGTAAGTGTTGTGTTACTTTTTCATATAAGTTTAAACGTATATGCATACACTTTTGACGTACCCGTGTGATGGTACACCCCACCTCAGTGCTGCCATGTGTCCTGGCCCATGAAAGCTTCTCAGCAGCTACATCCACTCAAATGGTTATTGCAGCAGGTCTCTTTGCAGAGAGAGGCAGAGGTTTGCATTGTAGCCTGCCAAGGAAGTGGTTAAATTGTGGCTACATGGTAGGAAAACATTCTCCAGGAGCGTTGGAATGACTTGTCCTGGAGTATTGGAAAGATGCTACATGGTGCAACCCCCTAGGAGCTCACAGAGAGCAGATGAAAAGCTTTGTCCCAGAACTATGTTCTCTGCAGTGTGATAGTTTGTGAGCCTCTATAATGCCGTGTGGGTGGCTGGTGGAGGAGCAGCCACTTGTTCCAGTGGGGTCCTTAGTGAGGAACCCCCCGGCGGTGCCCCTTGGCACACTCGCCAGCTTTCTCTCTCTCACCCGTGCGGTGGAAGCGCGCAGCCACTCTCACACGGGGCTGGCTTGCCCAGGCGCAGCCAGAGGAAGAGAGGTGGCCTCTGTATGGGTTTCTGATGGGTTTATTTCCAGTGACCGAAGTACCCAGGAATGGAAGGGGGGCATTTCCGCTTGGGATAAACTTATAAAGAGGTCCTGGAGGGGGTGGGGTAGTAAAACAACAACCAATGGGGAGAAGGAGAGGGCGGAGCAGGGGGCTGGATTTCATCCTTACAGGGGATCTACATAGGACCACAAGATTTGATGGAAGAAGCCATTCTCACAGAATTAAGGGGTCATCTTTAAACCTTGGAGTCGGTCCACCAGCGGGTCAATGCTGTACCTGGGCCTTCTGGCCCGCCGGCTACCACAGCCCTTGGTTCAGTTGCTGCAACAAGCCTCAAAGGAGCACTCTGAAATGTCTCTTGAAAAAATAAAATCTTTTCGTTTCAAGCTCAGTCAGGGAAGATAGATGTAGAAGAGATGGTGGTTTATGGCTTATTGAATTGACAGCTTTTAATCCTGCGTCGACTTTTACTGCATTCCGTGGTTTACAAGTTTTCCAGGGAAGCTGTCTCCTTACTTTGCTCACCTGCTCTTCCCTCTCCACTATATAAGTGTTTATAGCCCTAGAACTGAGTCCTCATCCAGCAAAGGTAAACAGCAAATAATGTTCAACAGCCTCTGGGCCAAAAGAGGTTTATAACAAATTTGGGTTTATAACAAATGAGTGTGTGATGGTTTGTCAAAGATCCACTGAGTCTTAAACAGGACCTGGAGTACTGAGGGCCTCTGGGCAGGGAGGGACCCTGATGCCTGAGATGTCTCTCACTCGATGGCAGCATGAGCTGCAGCCCCTTGCAGTGATGGGTGGCACCCTCACATTTCTGACACCCATAGGGCAAACCCTGGAACCAAGGGACCAATTTCCATTTGTGATTTCCTCTTCCTTTTATTCCCCTTGCCATGATCCTGCTTTCTTGGCTGCTATCTGCCAGATCTTGATGTGTAGAGAAACACAAAACAAGGCACACGCTCCTGGGAAGCTGCTGCTGGAATCAGTGAGAGGGCAGGACCTCTCAGGTGGAGGGAAGCAGCTCCTCAGGTGGGCATGTTTCTACCCCTCCGGTAAAACCAGCAGCCCAAACAGATGCAGGAGCTCTTCAGTGGGCAAAATCAAGCCTCTGATTGTCCTGAGATGATCAATAAATGATGTACAGAATACCAGGAGCTCTTCCACTCCTGCAACCTCTCGCACACAGAAGCTGGTTGGCTTCCGGGCACTCGAGCATCACTGGAGCAAAGGAGAACAAGCATCATGGTAGATGAATTTGGTGAGTTTTGTCTTGCTGCATGTTATTACCAGGAGCCTTGTTAAGTGTTAGTCAATGTTACAAGCTGAAAAAGGAGCTCTCTGGAAAGGCAGCTTTGACTGGATAAATTGATGGATGCCAGGTCTCTGCTCGAGTTTGGAAAATGAAGCTGGGTACTACTGGGAACCGTCCAAGTACTCTTACAGCAGGGACAAGCAGAAAAATCTACAGCCCAACCCCGAGACCCTTCCTCCTCCTTCTCCAGCCGTTGCCCAGACAGCCTTTCCACTCTTTCTCTGATTTATTTTCCTACAAGTATGAGATTTGTTTACTTTGACATCTTTACTTTGACACCTGGGACTGTTGGAGGAAGCCTCTGTGCAGATGCTGATCCGTTTCCTGCATTTGCTGGTGTATTTTTCTTGATGCAGTTGTTCTGCCTCCATCCCCACATAATGCTCTTTTGAGCATTTCGAGCATTTTGTTTGAAGAAAACATGCATTAGCAGACACAGCCAGGTTAACCATTATATGACAGCTTTTTTCTCTGAAACTGGCAGGGGCAAAAACCACACTGGGGATAGAATATCCACAGGTAAATATCCCTTTTTCCTTGGGACACCGTAGCCGGTGTCATGGCTTCCCTGGGTTTATATGCCGCTATGTGGATTATATAGGGTTTTGCCTAATTAATTAATGAAAACAAATTGCAAAATTACCTTTTTATTAAACTGATCTCACTGCAGAAATAAGGCTGATTACTTCCCTGACAAATTTTAATTAGGCAGCTACAACAAACTGTAATAAAGAGCACAAATTAAAAACAGATCATACTAGATGTGGCTTTTTCAAATGCTGTGTTAGTACCAGGGAACATACACAGTGATTAAATTATACAGAAAAAGCTAATTTTTTCTCCTCGGGTAAAAATCGATCTTCTTTCTAGGGGAAGAAGCATTTATATAAAAACATCACATTAATAACCAACACTTCAGTAAACGTTTATTGGTAGTTGCTTTCCAACAGCAGCTCTTGCACATTCTGCAAGACTCAGCCATTACAGCGCTCTTTATTTCCTCTCTAAATTTATACTTGTAGTACACATGACCCAAGGTTACTGCAAAGCCTCTGAGGACAAGAAAGGCTTTATTACCTGCACATATACTCCTCGATTTGTCTTTCCTCTTTCAGCTTTTTAGGGCTTGGACCAGATCAGCTGAAAACAGAACACAATTTGATAAGGATTTGCATAAGAATTGTAAGCAGAGGCCCACACAAATTAAGCATTAATTAATGAGTACCTAAAGCCTTCTGCTGAATGCAGCCTGAGGCCAAGCAATGCTGGCAGTGCTCAAGTATATGTGAGGGAAAGAGTGGGTAAGCACAGCAAATTAAAGAAAAATGCTTAATTCTTCTCCGATACTTATTCCAGCCCTTGAGACTGTAGAAGAATTGTAGACTTCTTGTGCCTGTTAGAGGATGACAAAGGTCAAAAGGAAAGCTCTTCCACATGGAACTGAATTCACCCAGAAGCTGCCAGGCTGTGTTGTGTCCAGGATGCTGGACTCTGGTTGAGGACTAATGGTGCTCTGAGCTGCCCCCCAAGGAGCAAGGAGGGAGAGGTGGGCAGTGTGGGGGTGCGAAGTGAGGCTGGGGGTGTTGGAGTGGATGTTTGGGGTCTGCTGATGCCCTGGGACAAGCAGGCAGTACCTCGGAGTTGCAGCAGAGAGACAGGTTTGTGCTGCCTGATGCAGGGTCTGGGGGAATTCACCACCTGTGTGGGAGTAAAGAGACCATTGATGTAACAGGACAGTGGGCTTTGGACTTGACAGAAGGCTAAGAGAGTCTGGAGACTTCTGAAATCTCAAGTGACCATTTTCTTTATGTTGTTTACATACATCTAACACGCTGGCAAAGGACTCCTAAGGAAACTGGCTTGTAGCTTTCACGGGTGGCAGCCACGCTCTGGACACACCTGCTGCCCCCACCTGCACCTGTTAGAGCCAGAGTCTTCACAGAACATTTTGGCTCTGGTTCTCTCCTTTTTTCTAGCCCAGAGAAGTGTTTAGCAGCTCTTCCTCAGGCATGTAACTGAAAGCTGTCAGCTGCTGCTTATTTCAAATCAGCTCATAAATTCCGATAAAAGGAAAACACTCTTTTTTTGCAGAGCTCTTGGGAGAGAGGTCAGGATGTTGGACTTCTCAGGCTGAGCAGATGGTGAGCTGTTTTGTCCTGCCATAAAGGTATGTGAAACACCTCCTTGCACTAGACATCTGTTAATATACCAGAAAATAAATGCTGATATTTATTGGAAATGGGGGGTTGTTGATGTCCATGACCTAGTTTAGTTGTGTAGCTGTCTCGAGCACAAAACTTGCATGCTGGTAGCCTTAGAAAGGCCTGGGCAGGTCTTGGCTTTGGGGCTTTTTTGTAAGCACCAAGAGCTTGGGAAAGGCAGGACTGTCCCCTTGAGCTGGAAGCCACTGGATCTGTCTGTGTGCTCTGCTGCAACCTGGGAGCATTTTGCTGTTGACAATTATTTCATAACGAGATTCCTGGCTAGATGTGTGCATCCTAATGAGCACTGGGTGCTAACAGGGGCCAAGAGGTGCCTTAAGATCGACTGAAGCACGAAGTCAGTTTGTTAATGTAATGGAGGAGAGCCTCAACTCTAGCTAAAGAGCGAATGAATGGAAACAGTTCCGTGCCGATTGCTGCAACATCTCAGGTCTCTGTAAGGACTCAAGAGCAAACCCTGCCCTCAGGGTCTTTTTGGAAGCTGTGGTGGCTGTCGCGGAGAGCGGCTGTCCCTGCCTGCCTGTCCCGTGCTGGGGCTGGGGTGGAGATGGGCTGATGCTGCCCCAGGGGAGAACGGGAGGGTTTGGCTTCTGGGGTCGTAGGGAGCCCGGGCAGTTGGTTGGCACTTGGTTTGCTCTGAAGGAAGGTATTTAACTTGTTGCTAAGATGCTTCTGCTGAAGTACTCCTATGGAGCCCCACAAGCTGCTGTGCTGCCTCCCTCCAAATCTGCCCTGGAGCCTGGTACCCAGGGAAAGGTGGTAGAAAATGGGGTGGGGTATTAGCTTATGTAGACCTGTGTATTTATATGAAATATATTGATTAAAATATATATATATATAATATATTTTGACTTATCTATACACAAGCTATAATATATATAATATGTACAATATGTAACTACTAATATACACAGGCTACATATAAAATATCTCTATGTTCATATACACATATAAAATCTCTTCCAGTTCTCACTGTTCTGACTTATCTCACCTAAAAACTCCGTTTTGCTTCTAAATTACTTTCTAGGCCACTTATGACTACAGTGAGCAGTACAAATCACTGGATACATTCCTTTTCTGTTGAAAAACTGGGGCTTCTTCCTAGTCTTGTGGGGTTTGGATTTTTCATCCCTCTATTTATTAATGCATTAAAGTATCCTCCTTCTCATCCTGTGACATTCTAGGAGCTTTAAGTGCCTTGGAGAGGGGATTTGTTAAAAGCCCTTTGGCATTAAAATGCTGCTAAATGGAGTAGGCAATCATTCTGCTGGTGTGACAGTGCCTTCCTCTGCCAGGAGACATCCTGGTCCCTCCCTGCTGCTGCTGTTCCTGACAAAGCTTTTCCCCAACTTCTAGGTACCGGTCTCCTAACCTTTAGCAGGCTTTCTCTTAAACCCAGTCTCACATTTGTCATTTCTCTTGCCTCTGGTATTGATGCTAATGAGAGCAGAGTTGTCACTCACCACAGGCAGCTGTGACTGGCATCTGTGGTGGAAGATCCTTGAAAAATTTTTTTTTTTATTATCTGTGAGCTGAGTACTACTTTACTGCCAGCGGGAGTGTAAAGAGTACAAAGCCAGTCTTATTCATAACTTAATATTTCTCTTCTCTCCTTTCCTGCTAGTTAGAACCCAAAGAGTGTCAAATATTTCATGAGGGTTTGGGACTTTCCTGGCACGCAGCACTTTTTTTTTTTTTAATATATCTATCCTTTCTTTTTTTTCTCTCCTCAGAAGCTCCTCCACTGTAATAAAGCCCATTAGTTTGGAGGGAGGGGGGCCGTGATGACAGCAGAGCCTTGCTGCTTTGCCATTTTGCCTGTGACACACTGCTGCGTTGTAACTGCATCTTGCTGAAGGTAATTACCATGGAAAAGTCATCAGCTCCTTCTCCAGACACCCCCCCCCCCACTCCCCACAGGTGTATGTGGCGGGAGCCAAACGCTCACGTGGTGTGAGCTCTGAGACACTGCTCCAAAATCACGTATTTCAATTATTCATTAGCTAATGGTTCCCTGGGGATGTAAGGAAAACTGGGACTGTGAGGAGCCTGTCTGGAAATACAAGTGCAAAGATACAAAGGGTTTCTCTTTACAAGAACAGATGTCCTGGAGATGCCCTGTGTGAACCTGATTCCAAGGAAGGGCACAGCCCCATTTGTGATCATTTGGTCACGGGGAGCCTTCACAGTGAGCTGGTCATGTGGCCAGCAGGACCAGGGTAGTGACTGTCCCCTCATACTCAGCAGTGGTGAGGGCACACCTCAAATCCTGGGTTCAGTTTTGGGCTCCTCACTAGAAAAAGGACATTGAGGGGTTGGAGGATGTGGAGCTGGGGAAGGGTCTGGAGCACAGATTTGATGAGGAGCAGCTGAGGGAGCTGGAGGGACTCAGCCTGGAGAAAAAGAGGCTCGGGGGGACCTTCTCACTCTCTACAACTCCCTGAAAGGAGGTTGTAGCCAGCTGGGGGTCAGTCTCTTCTCCCAGGTAACAAGTAACAGGACAAAAGGTAACAGCCTGAAGTTGCTCCAGAGGAGGTTTAGACTGGATATTAGGAAATGTTTCCTCACTGGAAGGATGGTCAGGCATTGGAACAGGCTGCCCGGGGCAGTGGTGGAGCTTTCCCTCCTGAAAGTGTTCAAAAAACATGTGAACGTGGCACGTAGGGACATGACTTTATGGTGAACATGGCAGTGCTGGGTTAGAGGTTGGATTCAATGATGGTAGAGGTGTCTTCCAACCTAAACGATTCTATGACTCCCCACACACAGACTTTGTCCCAGAGACTGTTGAGTGACTGCAGCACCACAGGGTAGGGATGCTGTTAGTTGAAGCATCTGAAATAAAATTGTGGGGAATATTTAACAAGCTTTTTTTTTTTTCCCCCAACAAGTTTTCTTAACTGCAGGGCTCTTAATTTGATGAATTAATATGAGAAGTGCTAATGTACCAGCAAAGACAGCAGGCAAAGATCTGTCTGCTGATCCCAGACACAACTGATTTCAACTGTGCTGCTGAGCATGGTACGTGCTGATGCCACTAAAAAATGCCATAAAGATAACAGCAGTATCTGTATGGCCTCACAGGAAGGTGTTTGTAGTTTTTCATTTCTCCTCTCCCTCTGGGATAAGACTGTGAGCAATTATCTTTGAGAAATGAGTGCAGGCTGCTGGGACTGTGCTCTCAAGTGCACAGGACAGAGGTGCCCACGCTATGAATGGTGACACTCAAACCTCCCTTCCAGAGGGTTTCTTTTAAAGCTGTGGAGGATGAACCCCGTCCTGGAGCCTGCTGCAGGTTGTGATCCTCCTGCACTGGCTGCCCAAGTACACCCTCCCTGCAGCAAGGGCTCTGGTCCTGCAGCAAGTAGCTTTGATTGCCCAATGCTGGGGCCTGAGGAGAGAAGCTCGCAGCTCCAATATCTGCAATTCAACCCCAGAGAGAGATCTAGATGTGAAGACAAGTCAGAAGCCCCATGCTCCTGTCACTGTGTTCGAAAGAGGCCAGGTTAAAGTGTCCAAAGGGGGAGGCGCTGCCTTGTTCCTGATGTATTTGAGGAGGCAGCTCATTGGCTCAGGCTTTCCACACATACCCTCTATAATTTTACAAAACCTATTTAAAGGGCACATAGTGATAGGAAAAGGGGGAATGGCTTTAAACTGTAGGAGTAGGTTTAGACTGGATATCAGGAAGAAATTCTTTCCTGTGAGGGTGGTGAGGTGCTGGCACAGGCTGCCCAGAGAAGATGTGGATGCCCCACCCCTGGAAGTGTTCAAGGCCAGGTTGAACGGGGCTTGGAGCAACCTGATTTAGTGGAAAGTGTCCCTGCCCATGGCAGGAGGGCTGGAACTGGATGATCTTTAATATCCTTTCCAACCCAAACCATTCTGTGATATAAAATGAGGTCTGTTGTTGGGTTCTTACAGTGTTTCTAGAAGCAGCTCTCCCATGGCCACTGTGCACAGTGATGTGTTAGTTCTTTCACAGCATAGAAAAACAGTCACAGTTTGCATATGGAGAAACACCTTTACAACTTTCTGCCTGGTTGAACTTGTCCACAGCAGGTTCTCAAATGAGGCATACTGAAATGGAGCCACCTCAAAATGCCTGTGTCTCAAGAGATCTCCAAGCAGAGAGGGCAGAATTGCTCTGTTGCTTTTTGAAAGATAAATGACCTGACTGTGAGTGACAGTCTGCTCACATGAGGAGTGTTTAGTCATTTGGCATGAAGTAGAACATCTAAACCATTAAGGTGTGTGGGCTCTGCAGTGCATAAATAAGTTACAAATTAGGGATTCTGAGTGGCTGCTTGCCCCTTGCAAGCAGTGCTCCAAGTGATTACTGTTCTCTTTGTCTAATCAAAGTTCCTCAGCTCAGAGCAGGTTTCTAATTTAGACACTTGAGTACAACATATTTCGCTAAATTAAATAACCTTTACCCAGACAAATCATTGCAGAAATCTGTCTCATGCACAACAGATTCTACCCCCACCTTACATGCGACTTTTTTCCTGGACTCTGTAACACATTTTCCTCTGAAAGGTAAATGATTCCTGATATAGATATGAATAACCTTGGCTTTGCAATATTGTACCTTCAAGCAACTCATTTAAGACGTTTTCTAGAAAATGCCGAAAGCAGCTTGTAGCATAAAGCATGTGTGCAAATATTGTAGCACTGCTCCAAAAGGGAGCCTGCTCTGAGTAAATTCCCCTTTATGTAAACAACTGGTAGGCAAAGCAGTAGGTGGTCATCAACACAGAGATTTCCCCTACAGCCTTAACAGCACATGCATCTTTCCCGCACTGGCCTGGCTCTCAGCTCTTGGCAGGGTTGAATGCAGACTTTAAGCCTGTCCGATGAAAAAACCACCATGCTACAGCTAGCTGTGAATCCAAACTGGAGAAGGCTTTGGTTCCCTATATAGTCATGGAAAGATACTTTAGGTGTCGAAGGCTGAGAAAGCTTATAAATGTTAACTCCTGTGCTTGACCCAATGAAAGGGAGAGTGTGCTGTGCTTGCTAAATGGTGACACGTAGCAAAAGGTACATCCTGGGGCTGAGGGATGCAAACAGACCATCCTTGTAAGTAGAGGGAGAGAATATGGCAATGTATGTGCAGGGGGAGAGGATTACCCTTGCCTGCAGTGATTTAACTTAGAGCCTGACACAAGTGTGTGCTTGGGCTGTAACTCACAAACAGTGGCTTTGTAGGGTTTCTTTTTTCCTCTGCCAGAGGCAGAGACATCTCAATTGGCTGCACAGGAGCTGCTGAGCTGCTGCACTGGGCAGATGAGCACATTATTGTGCAGCTGATGTAACTCGGCTGAATTTGCTGAGCTTGGAGCTGTGGCCACTCCGTAGATGCCTGAGATACCACAGCATCCATGGGGATGGGAATGCTGCAGCCAGCAGATAGATTTTACGTGTAGGGATTATTGGTCACCAGGCTTATCCTACAAGGGAGGTGAAGCAGACCTTTATATGTATGAAAATATTCAAGTATGTGGTTTTAAAAGATCTGTGAAATTGTGGCTTTAAAAGGATTCTTGGGGAAGGATTATGGCAGTTAACACCTTCTGGGACCCTGTGTGAAAGGGGTCAGCCCTATTCTTTGCTCATGGAGGGTCTCTCATTGCTTTTTCTGAAGCAGTTCTGGCTTTTATGGAGCTCAGCTGCTTATCATCTTGGGAAGAGTTACATCTGCTCTGTGGTTTTGGCCAAGTTTTCCTATGGAGAGTGGTGCTGTCTTGTCTTTTGCAGGCATGGGGATGGTGGTTGAGCAAAACCTCTCCGTCTGTGCCCAACCCTGAAGAACCAGCAGGCAGAGGCTTGTGTACAGAGGAGCTGGACTTTTCTCTGGGTGTGACAGAAGAGTTCAAGGACAGCTGTGTCAGGAAACACCCATATTTCAAGCACAGTTCATTGCGGACCAGGGACAGCTCTGGTTTTATTTATGGTTTGATAATCTTTCTGCCTGTACTGTAACCCTCTATGCACAAAGCTGAGGGAAACACCTCCAGGCTGTGCACGCCCTGGCCCCGGGCAGGGAGCAGGATCATCACAGCAACAACAGTCTCAGGGAGAAGTGCCATCCACCAGCAAGGTGGTAGCAGCAATCAGCGTGGAGCTGACAAAGTCAGGTGATGAGCTGCAAATTAGATCTCTTTCTCAATAAGCAGTTAATTTACAAAGCGTTTTCAGGGTTGTTTGTTCTTTTTTTATCCAAGTGATCAACAACTCATCACTTCTGGATGTGTATCCTTCAGACAAGGGACTGCTCACAGATCGTTGACTGGAATTGTTCCTGCCTTCTGGTTTTGATCTTAACCATGCGCTGATGAATGAGAGAAATATTTTTAAGGACAAGAGGATGGTGGATGCCATATTTCTGGTGTGAACTGAATAAAGAGGCATGTGCTAAAACTCACGGAAATTTCATGAGCATCTCTCAGAAATGCCAATCTCTCCTTGGCATGTGAATAATCCTTAATAATGAATAAAGCTGGTGATATACCAAAACAAATGTGAGGGAATAGTTTGCCAAGGGAGCAGATGCTGTGTTGCATCCCATTGTATGGTTAAAACTCCCAGAAATTACTTATCCCCAAACACTTTGCTTTTCTATTAAGTGAGAATTCGCAGAGTTGTCTCATTCTGCAAACTTCCAGCTCCTCAGAAGAAGCAGAGAGCACTAGAAGTAAGAATCATTTCTGTCTGTGAAATGAAAATGTTCTGAAGCATTTTTTTGGTTGGTTAGTTGGTTTTTAGTAGGAGAAAACAATTCCTTTTTTTCTTTAGCTTCCTTTAATCATTAAGTACATTTCTTTTGAAGCTTAGATTTTTTTCTTTTAATTTTTCCTTCACTTTTCCCAGTCAGGCCACTAGGCCCCCACCAACACTGTTATAGGAGATACTTGCATTCTAGTGCAAAATTACCCTGAGAGGGACTCCCCAGAGTCTGTCCTGTTCTTATTGCTGGGATCAGAAGGTGAAACCCCTCCAGGTGTGTTGTGTAGAAACAAATCAACCTTTGCAGCATGCTGGCTGTGCCAAACCCTCCCTGTGAGCCTGGCCATGGTTTAACCCCCGAAACTGCCATCTTTCCAGGGGAAGCCCAGCACCACCACTGCTGCCATGAGCTCCTTGAGCAGAGTGTAACCTGCTGTAGTCACATGGGGCACGGGGCTGCTAGCTTGGCAACATTTTATTTTTGCTTTGCCATGGAATAGAATAAAAGAAGTAAAAAAACTCCCATGACAGATGATTGTGTGCGCAAAGTGGCACCAACAGGAAATAACTACTCCTTGTTCAGCCTGGAGAAAAGGAGGCTCAGGGGAAACACTGTTGCTCTCCAAAACTCTCTGAAAGGAGGTTGTAAGCCAGGTGGGGGTCAGCCTCTTCTCTCAGGCGAAAAGTGACAGCTCAAGAGGAAACGGCCTCAAGTTATACCAGGGGAGGTTTAGGCTGGATGTTAGGAAATGTTTCTTCACCAACAAAAGGGTTGAAGTGTGGGAACAGGCTGCCCAGGGAAGTGGTGGAGTCACCATCCCTGGAGGAATTTAAAAGACACGTAGACATGGCACTCAGGGACGTGGTTTGGTAGTGGGCTTGGCAGTGCTGAGCTAACGGTTGGACTTGATGATCTTAGGAGGTTTCTTCAACCTGAATGATTCTATGATTTTTGCAATGGCCAATATATTTCCACTGCTGCTTTGCAAGCTTGTGTTGGTCAGTCTCCATCCCAGTGTTATCTCCATTTTACACACAAATGCTGCAGCCTGTGGGCAGAGATTTCAGCGTGCAGGCACGGAGCAGCATTCAGTGTAATGAGATGATGGAGATGTCTCGATTGGCCCCATCCAAGCATGGCCAATCAGGCTGTTTTGGGGTCTGAGTCTGCAGGTCTTCATGGTGTGTTGTATGTCATGTAAGGGCAGGGGGCTGTTCTGCAAGTGTGTTATGGAAGATGCTGGGACCACCTGCAGCCCCTGGCTGGGCTGCCCTGATCAACCCAGGGGCTGCTCTTTGAGTTCACACTTGCTGTTTCTCAGACACTGAATTGCACCCATGGGTTTGGCAATAGCTGTGTGGGTTTTAACCCTGATAACATAAATGAAATTAGCATGGTTGATAGGCTCGTTACCCAGTCCTTTTAATACATTTTGCTCTCTAAATGGGAGGCAGGACTCTGCTGTGTTGCACAGACAAGTTTATCCAAAAGAAATCGCTGATAACTCATCCCTACTTGCAGTGAGCACAGGAGAGTACAAAGCACATTACCAACTACTCTCTGAATCCACAGTGTAGAACTGCTCCAGTCCCCCACATGCCAGTTTAGCTGGGAGCTGTGGAGGTCTGTCCCACCGGTTCCACTGTTGGATGCAATCGCCTTTTACAGGGAGGGCTCACAAAGTGGCTGCTCATCACTATTCTCTTCAATGTCAGTTGTAACCGTCAGGCATTGAAATAAAACAAGCTGTTGGCACTGTAATATGTATTTATGTCACCTTCTGTGCACATCATGGATCCTATAGACCACATGAATCTACATAATCGATTTCCTCACTGCAAAAAGCTGCAATTCACAGTCCTGACACGGCTAAAATATTAAAACTCCCTAGAGAGGCACTCCCTACCATCTAGACAGCCAGATACCTGCAGATTTCATCCTTTATCTGTCAAAATGGGTTTCCTTTGATGTTGTAGGTCTAGCCCAGGGCTGTGGCATTCAAACAGTTTACATCTCTTTTAGCAATATGAAATCCGGTGTGTTAAATTATTTTCTCAGGAATTTAACCAAGGGGGAAAATGGTATAAACATGTTAGCCAGAGATGCTACAGGGGAACTTGAACCCCCTATTTGACACTCAGGAGTCTGTTTGCCGTCATTTTAAACACAAAGATCCCCTGTGGAGGCAGAGATGCCTGCAAGGCTCCAGCTGCCAGCAGTGCTTTGTGGTGGGGGAGGGAGGCACTGGGAAGCAGGGGCAGATGTCTCAGTTAGGACTGGCCCGGGGGGAGGCTGAAGTCAGATCCAGCGTGGAGGAATTGGAGACAGAGGAGGCTGGTCGGTAATGGCAGTACCTTGAGGTGCCTCCCACGAGGTATATTGACCACCACCTCTCTGGTAAAGTGCCAGCAAAGCAGGTATGAGACTCCCTGCTAATTGCTGGAACTTCTGTAATTTTGAGGTGTGTGTTTGTTTTCTCAACCAGTTAAATGGGCTCAAGGACTTTGCTGTCGCTTGACCCTAAAATGAAATTGTATCCCTTCAACCTTGAAAATCTTTGTCTTAACTTCTCCTGGAGCTCTGGGAAGCTCTCCTTTCTGGCCACAGCAAGAGAGGCTCTCCAGACTGTGCTTCCTCTGGTGCACATGTGCTGCACTGAGCAGCTTTGCAAACTGGGAGACAGATGTTGCAGCTGAAACATTGAGGTGACCAAACGTGACAGATTTGTGTGTATTTGGTGAAGCTCTTCAATTCCCCTGATCTGTTAGTAGGGTTTTTTTTAAAGGATTGGCATAGTTCAGAATCTCCCAAAAGATAAAATACTGCTTTGTAGTCCATCCTAATTCACGATTCTTCCAAGCAGCCATCATTTATTCACGAGAATTGGATAGTAAAATGACCATGACTGTATGCTTGAGAGTGAGTAATTAGAAGAGTGTAACTGAGCTGTAGCAGAAAAGCTGAACAAGGATTCTGGAGTCTAATGGCAAACGAGTTGCTGGTTGTTCATAGGAACTTCATTATCTGAGATTAATGACAGGAGGTTAGTGACATCTTGCTCCAGACCCTTTTTTGGCTCTGGGACCCTTGCCAAAGTTTAGACTCCCATTCTGAGTGTTGACAGGCGGAGAGAGCACTTCAAAATGTGTTATGGACATAATTAGTTACTGTTATCACAGTTTTCTTAATTAGAATATCATAAAAAGGGGAAGTGTGATGATTTACACGAGGAAGATCGGAAGAGCAGCAATTCTAAAGGCTAGAGACTGAATACCAGAGAGGAATATAAAGTTTACCTGCCTTTAGGATGAGGGATGGTGCTCACCTGGGACTTTCAGAGGGATGCCTGGAGGTGCTCTTGGTGTTGACTGAACTTTTTTCTTTTCAACTTTCCACTAACTCAGACAAACTGCGGGAACAAACTGCCTTTGTTCAGCAATTGCCCATCCATTCCCTGCAGGATGGCTCACCCGCTACCAGGATCCTGGAAATGCTGATAACTTGCAAATGTTAAAAGGAAGCCTTACTTTCAAAAAGACTCCTTTCATAAGCTACATTTTTCTTGCTGTTTCTAGACAACAGAATCCAAGACATCGAAGTTATTCATTCTCATAATTGTGGAGAGAAATTATAACCCTATTTTAAAAAGAATGCAAGCAGATAAAGAAACCCAGTTATTTTATCACTCTCTTGCCTGGCAGTTCCTTATCAGGGCTGTGCCTCACTCCCCAGCCATACTAGCCTTTACAAAGGCAAGGTCCCACCTCTCCCAGAGCACAACTTAGGAAGAGCTGGCTGCTCCCAGCCTCCACACCTAGTCGAAGGCTGCTTCTCCGAGCTGTTTTCTATATCCCCTTACTGGTGAGGAATTCAGACTGAGCTGTTTGCAGGCCTGGCTTTCTCTGCCATGCTGAGGTTCACTTTGCTGTTGCAGGGAGGAGCATTTGACTGGCTTTGAGGCCAACGCTCCGGAGCGTGGGATGCCCTCAGTTACTTCTTTGGGGCTGTGGATCTAAGGCTTGCAACAAAATTTCACCAAACTGCCACAAACCCAAGAGCTATTTCTGAACAAGCTGGACTTGGAAAAGGTGCTTTGTAGGAGAAGGTGCTTTGATGCTCGCGCCTGAGCTGTGCCACACCCTGCACCTTCCTGCCCCTCCTTGCCCTGCCATAGAGAAGCACAGGCAGGGATGTAACTCAGAGTCAATAAACCTGTTTGTTCTGTTGCATAAATCCTTTGTCTGTAAATAATGATTAAATTGTTCCCAGGGAACCTGGGACATGGCAGCCCACACACTGATCCCAGTTGGGTGTGTCAGTGGCCATGTGCTGCACCTCAGCCAGGTGGGGGGAGATGGCAGCTCTGCATGTCCCCTGAGCCCTGGGAACAGTCCCTCTGTCCCTTGTTCCTCAGGCAGGAGCCCCTAGCAATGACAGGGAGCACTGTGCAATGGTAAATATGCCTTGCACAGAGCCTTGGTACCAGGATTCATTGGAATAAATTAATCCTCTTCCTCTTCCCTTGACAAATAATTTCTGGTTTGACTGAACTTAAAATACCTAAATGAAATTCAGTGTGACTTTCCCCCCCCCGTAAAGTAGTGACTGAATCATGGTTTCCTTGAAGGCAAAAACTATTCCCTAATGGCATTCCTTGTGCATACAGCTGCAAAACCGCTCTCCTCTCAGCCTTTATCCACCCCCTCCAGCACTGTGCACGCTCACACATGCACTTGATGTGTGGCAGAATGATGGTTCTGGGAGCCAGGAGGTGGCTGTATCCATCAGAGGTAGCTGAAACTACCTACTACAAGTGCCCTCTGTGTTTAATTGCTGGGAAACTGAGATCTGAGAAGCAGAGGGGGAAGTGCTGGTTTTGGGGAAGCGGAGGTTGCCAGACACAAGACCACAAAAGCATCGCATTTGCAAGGACTTTCTCAAGTCATCGGAGGCCGAAGTTCAGGCTGTGTCACAAAATAATTACAACACGGTATATAGCCCTAGATGCTGTGTAGTGTCCTCTTGGGACTCCTCTGGCTCTTCAGGACTGGCTCCAGGGAAACATTGCCCCACCCTGAATGAGTGACGGACTCAGGGCACCTTGGTGGCATGGGATGTTGCACCAAGTGCACAAGCCACCAGAAGTATTTTATTGTTTGTGCCCCGATCTTAACCCCCCAGTGGGAGATGAGCTTGGAAGCAGGCTGGCTCCCAATGGCATATTTCACTCCAACAGAAAATACGGATGATGGGATGAGAAGGGAAATGAGCAAATTTCTTCTGTACCTACCTCTTGTTTGTACTTTGCCAGCAATAAGGTGCGCCCCGAGATGCAGTGGTGCTTTTTGAGACACCTTGGCGTAAATCTGTGAAGAATTAGTATTGTTCAAGCCTTGTCCCAGGGAAATGGCCCCTTTTGCCTTCTGTGTTGGGTGTTTTCAGGTGTGGGCTACCAGAGCCCCCCACCCTGCGTAGCTGGCACCCAAATTACTGTGGCTGGTGATGTTCTGCAGCTCTCACCCAGGGCTCCTTTCGGATTACGTGCTATTGGTGTTGGTGCTCCAGGCAGCCCCACGCCTGTTGTGCCTCGGCTCCACGGAGAAAGAATGGAAAATCAGGATGGGTTAACAATTCAACAAACTTTGCACATTCATAGGGAAAGGACTGTAATTTTCACATGTAACACTCTGTTAGATCTAATGGAAAGCTGATATTTTTCTGTAGGTGTGAAATTAACCTTTCAATAAAACTAAAAGCTATCTTGAGTGTTTTCAAGATGAAGTTTAAAATAGAGCAATTATGAAACTTGCTGAAAGACTGCCAAGTTTTCTTGTTGAAAACTGCTGCAAATGAATTATGTTTCCCTTGTGATTTATAGCACAGTGTGAAGGAACTATAGTTTGTATTTAAATCTGTTTCCATTAAAGACTATTTGCAGCTTACAGAAATGATTTTTTTTTTGACAAAATTGTCAAACTCCATCAGAGAAAATTCCTTTCAATGTTTAATGCTACAAATTGCTAAACATGGCATTGTTTATGAATGCCATGTGTAGTAATCGTATGCCTTGCAAGAATATTTTCTTTCTGAGCAAGGACAGCTGACACTAAGCAAATTAGCTCAATTTCTTGTGGAGACTGCTGGAGCCAAGCAGGGAGATGAGGGGGGTTTTGCCTTGCCTTAAATCGCAGCAAAACTGGGATCTTCCATGCCATGCTCCCTTATCCTCACTGAGGTTAAAAAAGGGAAGCTGAAACGATGTAGGTTTTGCACTCACACATGTCCTTGCACTTGTGGTGTCTATGTAGGCAATGATGTTTGCCAGTGGGATTGCTACAGGACACCGGAAAAACTTGTTGAGTCAGCATCTATTCTGGAAATGCAGCCAACTTTGCATCCTATTCCGAGAAACAAGGGATTAAATACCGAGTAAAAACTCACTGCTGTCTTTTACACAGTGGCATTCACTGCAGACAGCAAAGAAGAGATTCCTGGGGACACGGAGCACGGGGAAGATGATCGGTCACAGAAACACAGCTGTAGTGTCTGGAGTGGAAGCTGCTTCACTGGCTAACTTTCTAGGAAAGTGATTGACCTTTCTGTGAAATCCAGCTGATGGGTATGAAGGATAGGAAAATCAGATGGGTCTGCGGAAGGGATTTTTAAATAAGGAGTTAACATTAAAAATACTCCTGTGTGGAAAGGCCTCATGTCACATTACAGATACCGTCATTTCATGTACATTGACACCTGCAGCTTCAGTTGGATCTGCATAAACTCACTCCTCGGTGACCTTGAAAGCTTGATGAAGCAAACCAGACCTCCAGTTCTAGGTGGTTGTTAAAAATATATGTGGTTGGAATCGCATGTAATGACAAGGTAATTCTATGAGGTATTCATATCTGAGGTAAAAAGCAAAAGAGCGTTTATGTCTTTATTTTTTTAACTCTGAAAATAGTATGTTAGAGGCAATAATCAATCTCCTGTTCTAAGCCACCTCCGTCCCCAGCAGAAGCATCCCCTCCCCCAGATACCTCTCCTCCTTTTCCTGCTGCAGCCATGTACCCAAACCCCGTAGCACCAATTGCTTTGTACCACATCCACCTTACTTCCAGCTATGTGTGGGCTTGGGTCAGGCTAGACGCCACCATAAACTGGGTAGTTTTTTGCAAACAAGGCACTTGGGGTCAGTTTTACTTCACAGATAGTGTTCTCTGCCTTCATTTTGCTTGAAGAGCTTCCCCATACTCGATGGACTGCTCTCTGGCACAGAATGAAGTACCTCTGGGGACCTGTCCTGGTAAAGACACAACCAAATTATTTGCAGTCACGCCTGTGCATCTAATTAAAAAGAAACCATTAACCTGTCAAAGTAACTGATATACTTGCAGTCTCCATAATCATCCTCCGTAAATGTCTGTCAGCTGTACAAGGCTCATATTTTGCCATCCATCCTAATAGGAGGCAGGCTGCTTGCCTTGCTTGTGCAGGTGGGCTTGGTGTTTGCCACTGGCTTCAGCAAGGTGATGCTGATTCACAGCACTGGAAACATGTTCTGATAAATGTAATAGCTAGCAGGTAATTCATTTCTTGGTAAAATTCAGATGAGTGAGTGTCATGATTCTTGAAAAATACAGCAAAGCAGCTTCTAAAAGCGATGAATCACACTTGCGATTGCATTTATGTCAGTGTTGCATCAACGCAGTGGTGAAATTTTCGGGCTGCGGGTTCAGATGTACTGGAGCTGAAGTCAGCACTGATTTAGATGGTTTAAATTACTAAAATGATTTAAATGATGCTGTGTCTCACTCTGCTGTCCCAGAGCTGTCTGTGCAGGCCCCTCGAGGGGCCGGGTCCAGAAAACACAGAGGACCTGGTTTGCTGTTAATAGAGTTTGAGTGGAGTGAATCAAGCATCTAGCGCAGGTATTGAGGATGGGCAGTGAGTCCCAAAAGAGCAGGAAAGGGACTTTTGTCATGGTTGTGTTGTGTGTTGAGTCAGTCTACAGAAGGTGAGTCACTAACACTGCAGAATTAAATGCTGGAGTGCAGTGCTCACTATCAGTGCTCCAGCACACAGCTGTGGGCTCCTGGGGACTCAGCTTGACAGTCACAATTGTGCTGTGTAGGAACACTGGGATTTTTGGTGTATTTTTAGCATGCAGAAAATCACTTGAGGCTGTAAAGGAGAGAAAAACGGAACGGTTTTTTTCTTAAAGGAAAAAAGTATGGTTTTTCCCCATGCACATACTCTGCAGGAACTTGAGCAGTGGGAATGGTCCCTTCTCCATGGGCGTTCAGATGGGGAGGGTTCTGCCCTGGTGGATAACTCTGGGAAATTACTTGCTCTGCTGTCTGAAACTGCTCGACTGCACTGTCAACCATAATTATAAGCTGTCAAAAGGCTGCAACAGATACTGATATCTTGCCAAAGTTATTCTTGGAAAATGAGCTATACCTGGGCGTGTGCTATAAACAGCAGCAACGGTTCGTCAGGAACTCCTCGGTATAATGAATATTGAAAACACTGCCGCACCAACAATCAGGAGCTCAGCAGCAGCCGTGGGTTTGAACTGCTCCTGGTTTATGGTGCATTGCCAGTAACAGGGGGAGGTTTTGGCTGCTACTTGGTAACTGAGAGTTCCCCTGTAATACTTCTGTCTTCAGTTCATCTCCTGCAGCCTTGTCAGAATGGCAAAATAAACTCAAATTGGGGCTAGGTTTTTGTGTGTCCGCTTTGCCTGAACACTTTGCTATTTGCGCATCCACAACTTCTCTGGGTAACCTGTTCTAGTGCCTCACTACCTTCATAGTAAAAAATTTTTTTCTTTATATCTAATCTAAGGTGCAAGAGGGAAATATTTTTGATGGATTTCTGAAAGTACCAGATTCTTGTAAAGCTACTAATCTTGGAAGCTGATAAAAGAGATGGAAAATCCCATTTCCTATTTCATGGTATAACACTTCCTAAGGCAGTTAACAGCACAAGAGGCATAATTTTAACAGAAGCCTCCAAAGCATTAAGTTTTTTGTTATTAAGAAAGTGGTATTTTCTTCAACACACCTCCTCTTTCCAAGGTCCTTCAAAACTTCTGTCTACATGAAAAGCCTTATTCAATAGAACACAGTTGAGAGGTTTCAACCTGCTCTCCTTTTAGACAAGTAAGGGAACACAACTCTCTTTACCCTGTAGAATAAAGACTTCTTTGGTATCAACTTACCTGCTACTGTTGCCAAGTCTTTCTGCTTTTGAGTTACTTGAGAGTATCTTGAGTTAGCTGTGGCTGCCCCATCCCTGGAAGTGTTCAAGACCAGGTTGGATGGGACTTTGAGTAACGTGGTCTAGTGAAAGGTGTCCCTGCCTAAACTAAAGCCTAAAGCAGGGAGGTTGAAACTGGATGAGTTTTAAGGTCCCTTCCAACCCAAACCATCCCGTAATTGTATGGTCAGTGGTGCTTGGTTGGGTTGTGCTGCGTGAAGTGGAGCTCTAGAGAGGATATGGGGTTGTGCCAAGTCCTTCACACCCACCACTTGCACCGTTTGTGATTATTATTTCTTATTCTCACCACTGGATCCTGTTTAGATGCACACATGTAATGGAGATAAAAGTTCTGCTGACTAAATTATGTCTCCATAAAGTGGAGAAGAGAGTGTGGAGTGCGAAAATTTCTAAATTTCCCATCAAAATAGGGGTAAAATCACAATATCTACAGAGGCAGATGGCCTGCCTCAGCTCCCCAGCAGCAGTAAGAGGCCATTTAAGGAATTTCACAAGCTTTTTGGAGGTGGGGGGATAACTATCATTATCAATTATTCCATGGCTAACTTTAGGGGGAAAAAATGCCTGTTAAAAACAGATTAAAGAGAATAGGCTTCTATATTTAACAAGGCCAGACAATATTAATATGCAAGTGCAGAGACATGGCTAATGAATAGGATTTGTTATTACTAAGGCACTCTATAACTTCTTTGAGTGCCACAAGTGGCAGGGAAGTCACTGCTGAAGTGACTGGAATTAATGAGCTGTCTCAGGAATTTTATCAAGTTCTCTATAAAAGTCTTTCCCTTGCTCCTGGGGAGATGGATATATTCAGAGAGAGGCAGGGAAAAATTTTCTTTGTATCTGCTTAAAGGCTGAACGATCATGAAGGCCCTGAGCTTAGGAAGCTCTTCATGCTGAATTTTTATGGGAGCTTTGAACAGCATCAGGCCCATTAACAAAGAGATACATCTAACCTCTTCAATCTGCTGGTTTACCTCCTACAGCTCCAATCCATCAGGACTCTCTAGTGTATGAGCACGGTTAAAACGAGAGCAGTGACATGAATAGACTGGTCTGGATGTAGGTTTTGATGTCATTTTTTAATAAGGACTCTACTCTGCAGCTTGCACAGAAGTTATTGTTTTCTCTTTTCCTAGAGCCAGATTGATTGAACCATCCTACACCAAACTAATTATTTATGTAGCAATTACAGGAGTTTTAGAGGAACACAAAAGCCCAAGGGTGCCAATGTAATTTGTCAGTGACTGGATCTCAGGTGGAGCTGCCTCATATCTTTGTTAGCTACACTGAAGGTGAGGAAGATGTGAAACCCCACTGTCCTCTCTTGTAGAGGACAGCTGATGCACACAGTTGTCACAGAAAGTAGTTACCCCTCCATATGTCCTACCTTGCAGTAATGGGAGGGTAGCTGTGCTATGGCTGACTTGGAGACAACTTATTCACATGCCCACATCACAAAATGTTCTTGTTACATGTTCTCTGTTACATGTTCTCTTATATCAGAACTCTTGAGAAGGACTCAGGTTCACCCCTTTTTTGCTGCTGAGCTCTTGGTTTGAGCGAGATCTAACAGAGGGGCATCACACTTCTTTAAAAAGTATTTCCTTGAAGTGATTGAAAAGTCTCAAAGGTTCAGGGTGCGTGTTTGAGCGAATATATATGCATGTATTCATAATTTCCTGTGGCAACTGTCATCCTCTTTTTATTAAAAATTTCTGACACATATCTACAGATATATATAAATTATATGTAGGAGTTGCTCTCCCGTGTATCCTAAGAAGAGTGCAGAATAAGTAAGGGAAGATACAGGACAGAAATGTGCTTTCCCGACATTACCACTGTGCCTGTGTTTAAAAGTGTCATCCATAATTAGTGCAAGCAAAGAGCAGCAATCTTTCTCCTGTTTTTTGCTCCTCTTTTACACTCTGGACTGTGGGTCATTGTGCTGATTTGGCACAGCCTAGTTTTTAGTAGCGGAGAAGGGCCACAAAAGTAGCTTCTGTGAGAAACTGCTGGAAGCTTCCACCTGTCCAGCAGAGCCAATCTCTGATGGCTCTGAAGATGGGCGTGCTGCTGGCCCAATTAGAGAGGTTAGTAACGCCTCTGTGACGACATATTTAAGAAGGAATCAAAACAGCACACGGGCAGTTTTTCCAGAGGTGGTGAGCCACCACTGCCGAGACCGCACGTGGCTATGTGCCGCCACCGCCAAGGCCGCACGCGGCGATGTGTCGCCACCGCCACGGCCGCACGCGGCGATGTGCCGCCACCGCCGCCATTTTGGCGCTGCCTGTGGCGAGCCTTGCCTGCCTGGCTGTCCCTAGCCAGCCGTGCTGCAGGTAGAAAGGCAGGGGCAGCAGCAGCGGCTTCTCCTTCTCAGTGCCCCGTATGTGAAGAAAGACATTGAATACCACCCGGCGTGGTGGCGGTGGGGGCCACGTGGCTGGCAGCAAAAACATGGTGAGCAATTCCCTGACGCAGAACCTAGACGAGATCAACCTCTTGGTGCTGCAAAAATCTTTGAATTAGTGGAACTTGTTGACAATGATACCTACAGGCAGCAATTTTTATTCTAGTCGGAGAAAGAGGAGGAAGTGAGAACACGTGGAGAAAGATAACACGGCGGCACCAAGGTCAGTGAAAAGAAAGAGAGGGAGGAGGTGCTCCAAATATCCGAACTGAAATTCTTCTGCAAGCGGTGATGAGGACTATGATGAAACAAGCTGTCCTCCTATAATCAATGAAGTCCACGGGGAGTGCAGAAATCCACTTGCAGCCTGTGGAAAAGGTGCCCACACCAGAGCAAGTGGAGGCCAAAAAAAGCTGTAATCCAGTGGGACACCCAAAGAGAGAGAGAGAGGGCCCCTGCTTCCAGAGATAGAGAAAGAAAGGGCCCTTGCTTCCAAACTAGAGCAGCCTATCCTTACAAGATGGCATTTCATGGACCAGTGACTCACGTCACAGCAGTTCTGGGAAAACTGTTTTACTCATGGGAGGGATTCATGACATAGCAGGAAAAAAGACTCCTCTCCCTGAGCAAACTGAAAAAAGATCTCAGGTAATGAACTGACAAAAACATGCCCCTCCCTGCCCCCCCATCTCCCTGCACTGTCAGTGGGAAGGAGGGAGGGGCTGGGAGGAAAAAAGTGTTTTAAAGGCTTATTGTACTTCTCATTATCATCCTCTGACTCTATTAATAATAAATTTACTTTATACCTTTAAATTTGAGCTTGTTTTGCCCTTAAAATGTTTTCTCCCCATCCTTATCTCAGCTCATGAGCCCTTCGCTTTTTTCCTTTCCTCTGCTCAGCTATAGCAGAGGAGAGTGAGTGAACGGTTTTCGTGGGTGCCTGGTGTTTTAACCAATGTCAAACCATGACAGCCATTACCCAGCAAGTACAGGAACCTGCCAGGCTGCAGCAGGTGGATTACTGGCAGCTGAGGATCTCTGCTTCCTGCTGGGAAGCAATGCTAGAAGAGCTCTGCTCCAAATGCTGCCGAGATGTGAGTGGAGAGAAGGTGGCCAAGGGCAGGGTTGCAAGGCAGCTCTATGTAGACAGCAGAGACACAAGCAGAGAGGGAAACAAGTCCTTTCACAGGGTTGATTCTGAGGGGCCTGAACAAAGAGCTGGAAGTAAATAGGTAAGAACCTTGTGATGCTTAAAGAGCTGTATGTGCAGAACAAATGAATGACTTCAGGGTTTGCCATCAGTCTTTTTAAGATGCAACTTCAGGGTTCAAGAGGTTTTTTCCAGTTAGAAAAAAACCAGGAAGTACCTGTTTTTAACATTTCGAAGTATTTTTCTAAACCTCAGGTTGTTAAGCATGATTTTCTATGCTGGAGAGCCCCAACACCAAATGTGCAGGGGGCTGTCCTAGCACCCAGTACCTCACAAATCTTTCTGTTTACTCCAGACACAAATGAGTCTCTGCTGTCAGCATTGAGCCCTGCACAGGGATGACGGGTACATGGGAGGTTGCCTGCTGTCCACAGACAAAGACAACCCCAGGGCCCAGAGCTGGACTCTTCTGGGAGGGAAAGAGTCTGTCTCTCTTCCACAGAAGAATGAAGGCACCAAATGCACTTCAAATGCGAGCTTCTAGCAGGCACTAGTGACACTTAAGCTATAAAAAAACCCCTTTTGTTTCCTGCTGAAACCTTACGAACCGTGATTTGACACCTTTTCCACAAGCTTTGGAGCTGTGCTGAAGGAGAGAGGATTAGCCTTGAGGCAGGTCATGAGCAAGGACAGAAACTGGGGCTTGTTTGTCATTCAGCTCATCACTTCTTATTCCAGGGCTAGTTATGAGATATGTTAATTTGAACTGGCAGCAGATTTTGCAAAACTACATCTCAGAACACCAGTCAGCCCTAAAATTTGCCATGGAATTTAGTTTTTATGTTATTAAAACCTTATAATGAAGTTTTACAGCGTAGATCTTCCTTCAAATTTTGCTGCAGCGATGTTCAATGCTAGCAGAGAATAGACTCATGCCAAAGGGTGAAGGCTGGGGTTTTATTACTATTAAGTGTCTTGTGCTTGGCCTTAATGTCTCCACAGTGTAGGACATAAAGAAGTGTAGGGATTATGTCTACAGAATTTGCAGCATCCTTCTTTTCATGGATGTGACAGAACTACCCAGAGCTTTTATGCAGGAACAAAGCATTTACTGTTGATGATACTGGAACCACTTCTACAACATCATCTTTTTGTCTAGAATGTATGTATTTTATCCTCTCTTGGTAAAGGTAGTTCCACCAAAGTTGTTACCACTCTTCAGGGAATCTTCCCTGGAGAGGTTGCATTTCCCTTCCGAAACCACAGACACCTGTGGAAAACATCTTCCTGTGTGCCTGTGGAGGCTGAGGCACTGCTGCAAACAGCACAGCTTTGTTCCTGCTGTTTATGAGGGAGCTGCCAGAAGGGAAGGGGATGCAGTGCCTGGGCAAGGCAGGCACACCCAGGCAGAAAGGAAGCAGAGCTGCTCGGTCTTGAGGAGTGGGAAGAAGCTGGATGAGTGAACTTTCTGCCCAGCAGCCCTTGTAGCTGAGGTGGATGTCTTGCCCTTGCCTGCTAATCACAGCTCTCCTCTTGCCACCCAGCCAGATGCGGGGGTCACTGGGGGGTGTGATGCTCCAAGGGAGAGGCTGTGAGTGACAGCAGGGGCCTCATCCATCTGAGGGACCCCTGCACTGGGTGCATTGTGGTAAACTCACTGCCTGACAGGCTTCACCTCTTTATCTTCCTGTCCTCATGTTGGTGATGCTGGAAAAACTGATTCTGTGTAATTAACACACAGCACGTCTTGTTCAGCAGGTTTTTATTCCCAAGGGTTGCCTCTGCTAAGCTCTATGGGGACCTTTCCCTTGAGCCAGGCCTCCAGGATGGAAATGTGTTCTCAGACGTGCATGCCAGTGTAGGTGATTTTCCAGGCAGTGAACACCTCTGTGGGAAGCGTGAGCACCCTGGGTGCATCCAGGCAAGGGATGAGGGAAAAGCCCGTATGCTGATCCTCACTGGAGACCTGTGCTGGAAAAGGCAGGGAGATGAGGAGGGGGCATGCCCTGGGTGGGCTTTTGTCCCTCCTGTAGCAAGGGCAGGGCTAACTGTGTAACCCAGACAGCACAGCTCATAATGCTGGGTGTCAGGAGATGGAGAGGGCTGCATACTCCTACCTTGCAGGCAGGTAACATCAGCTGCCATGAGCATTTCCTGCTGCAACCCGTATGTCCTGGAAGCAGACGGCAAAATCCTGGTGTCTGGTACCTGCATGCTCAGGGCCCATCACTGGTGGCCTCTGGGCCATGTGCTGGTGGCTGCTCTGCCTCCTTGACCTGCCCCACTGCTGGGTTGAGCCTGGGCTTGGAGAGTGGGAATCCTTGTAGGGAAAGCCCAGAGGGACTCCATGTCTACAACATCTTAACACTTTGTCTGAATTCCTGAATGAAGAAAAACATAAAGTGAACCACAGTTTTGTTCTGCAGTGGCTCAGAAGCAGAAGCTGGGGAAGGGATAAGCTTCATCTTGTTTTTAGTATTTTTAATATTGCAAACTGCTGAGTTCTTAGCCTTGTTATGCTTAATGATGTTTCAGTGCTTATAATGTAGTTTTAATTTTATGTAATAACTAAATAAACACCCACTGGTACTTGAGGTACCCTCTAAAGAGGGTTCAGCAAAGCTCCTTGGTCATACTGGGCAATAGCTGGACCAATGATTTGAAGGCGGAAAATGTTAAAGCAGCACTGAGCTGGCTTTAGTGTGATGGGAGAAAGCCTGGTGAGACACTTGCTGGCCTCAGGATGTCCCTGCCCCGTGTTGCGACAGAGGAATCATTGAAAGGGAAAGGAAAGCTCACTTCTCATTCACAAAAGGACTTTACTGAAATTTCCCCAAAGCCTTTAACAAGCAAGAAACACATTTTAATGAGCAAGAAACACAGAAAACCTCCCTATAACTTTAATTGCTGGTCTGTAACTCTGGAATTGGCAATCTCGCTTTTAATGGGTGTGTTGGTTTAACGCAGCCTGGTTTTTAGTGGGGATGGGAGAAAAGCTGTTGGAAACTTCTATATCCGGCACAGAGCCAATTGCTGAAGGCTCTGACGATGGGCAGGTTACTAGCCCAATTAGACAAGTTGGTAATGCCTCTGTCATGATGTATTTAAGAAGGGAAAGCTCTCTTTCTTGTCCCGAGGGGTGTCGAGGCGGCCGCCGGGGCCCATCCCAGTGGGGGCTGCCGGGGGCTGCACAGCCGGGGCCTTCCCGAGGCCGGGACTGCATGGCTGGAGCCTTCCCGAGGCCGGGACCGCGCAGCCAGAGCCCTCCCGGGGCTGGGACCGTGCGGCTGGGGCCCTCCTGAGGCCAGAGCTGCCCATGCGGTGCTGGCGAGGACCACGTGGCCAGCAGCAAGAGACATGGTGAGCAATTCCCCGGTGTGGAGCCCAGACGAGATCAACCTCTCAATTGCAACTTACAGTCACCACCTTTCTTCCAAGTCAGAGAAAAAGGAAAAGTGAAGACATGTGAGGAAAACCAACATGGCGGCACTGAGGTGTGATAAACACATATTATGGCGTTGGCTTTCGCAAACATTGGAATAGATACTATGTGTTGTGTATTGTGGTGTTGACTTTGTGGGAGTGGTTTTGCTGTTACAAGGGAAGGGAACTGGGTGTTGACTTTCACTGGGGCTTAGAGCTATTTTTACCACGAATGTTGTGTTGTGATAGGAGAGTTGTTGTGATTGGATAACATTTAACCAATGAGGGAATCAAAACCTATTAAATGTATCAAAAAGTAACAAACGCCCTCCAGGAGGATGACTGCGCATTCTCTAAAAAGGCAGAATGGAGGGGCAGCCATGTTAACTAGTTCAAAAAATGTTTTAATATGAATAATGGTTTATAAATATGCTTTTGGCTGATGCAGTATCCAGGGTATATAAGGGGGTTGCTATTGTTAACCAGTGTGCCTCGGGCTGTGGCTATACACCCAGCACTGTTACTTTTGCTTTCTTGACTTTGCCCTTTAATAAATCTTTTAATTTTAATTGAAGAGTGAGCTCAGTTTCTCACAGAGGTCAGTGAAAAAAAAGGAGAGGGAGGAAGTGGTCCAAGCAACGGAGCTGAGATTCTCGTGCAAGCCATGGTGAGGACTATGATACAACAAACTGTTTTCCTGTAATTCATGAGGTGCATGGTGCGGTGCAGAGATCCACGTGCAGCCTGTGAAGACGAGTACTCACGCTGGAGCGTGTGGATACTGAAAAGCTGTAGTGAGGAACTCAGAGAGAGATGACCCTTGCTTTTAGAGACAGAGGAAGAGAGCCTTCGCTTCCAAACTAGAACAGCTCATCCTTAAAAGACTAAACCCCATGAACTAAAATGACCTACGCTGGGCAGTTGTGGGAAGACTGCTTGGCCCATGGGAGGGGCTCATGTTGCAGCAGGTTCGGGTGGGAC